>JAOXJP010127584.1:0-13683 GCA_025762735.1 Platanus orientalis | reverse complement strand
AGAAAAGTAGACTAAATCCACTGAGCATAGCAAGAATAGGAAAAACACAAGATATCTCCTCCAATCAATTACTTCATGGAACCCCCAAGACCTTCGTTCTCGTCCTTCTCTTCTTTTTGGTCTACGTCCTCTTTCTAAGCTAGAGTATCTATATGAAATTAAGTATGTCCTTGAAGAATTTAGGATTCCTTCTACAGAGTTTCTTGTCATCAACTCTTTCTTAGTTTACACCAAACCTTCAAAAGACCTCAAAAAGACTTTCTGAAAGATCATCGACAAATCTACCCCTTCCCCAGTCAAAGAATAAATTCAAGCTTCTAAGTTCAACCAGAATCATGTCCTCGTGGACCAAGCAGAACACTTCTTTCCCATTGAGTTACTCAGAGATTACCTCAGATCTTGGATCATGGATGAATATACTCACCTCCACTTTAGTGCAGTCAAGTTGGCTTTAACCTTCCATGGTAGGAAAGGCTTCCCCGTTGCAGCCCGCCTATCACTTCTCGATTATAGATTTACAAATTTTCAGTATGCAATAGTTGGCATAGTCCAAACCACCTTGAATGCGGGAACAGTTTTTGTCACTCTCTTTCCAAATTTCAACATTCCTCTCACCGATCCACATGCGTTCAATACCTTGCTCGTCCAAGTCCAGATAACAGGAACCCCCCAAGTAGCCACCTCCTTTGCAGCTACCCTCCACCACCAGATGGTTTATCGGATCCGAAATCACTCATTTGATATTCCAGTTCCTGAATTTTCTCAGTCTACAAATGCTTTGTTCATCAAAGTAGACACAAATAAAGTGCCTCAGTGCACGTATGTTCCTAGACAGCTCACAACTGAGCAACTTCAGCTCCTATTGTCAGAAAAATGGATCACCAACTACAAGAACCTCCATGGCAGGACAAAAACAGTCCAGTCCATTGCCCCTTTCTTTGTCCGCAAAAAAACGACACTGTTGAAACCAGATTCTTGCCCGAGAAGGAAGAAGCATCTTCCTCCTCAGCTTTTCCCACCATAGATCAACTCATTATACAACCAGTGTTTGTTCCACAAACACTTACAGAACAACTGATGCTTCAACAACTTAAAGAAGGCCACCAAGCAGTTGATTGTACTTGCTAAAAATGTGAGAAAGACTCCATGGCCATTGAGTTTGAAATAGAGCAAGAAAGAAAGCTCTACCCAAAGAAGCAAAGACAGAAATCCCATTAACAACTACTGTAAGAGAGATTTGAAGCTAGAGACCCAGAAGTTGGTCTCCTCGGGGAACCCTCTGGCAAATTTGATTACTATGTCCTTTATCCAACCATTAAGCTAGACAACCCCCTCCCACCAGATAATTGGAACCATTGGTTTGATCTGGCTCTTAGCCCACCTCCTTCACCCCCTGTACCACAACCATACTACTAGAAAGTTCTTCCCCTTCTCAACAAGCCACTAGTACAAAAGCCCATCCACCAAATCCTCAAACCCCTATAATGCTTTATGTTTTCTCCTGAATCCACCTCATACAAGGAGCAATTCCCTCCTCTTGAAGAATTTGAACATCCTCAATAGAAGGTCCGTCACCAATGGAAAATTAAGACACCTTCTATCAAGAATCCAGATGGCACTAGTAAAAGTGTCTCTCCGGCGGAGGCAACATTAAATTGGCAAGCCGAAAATGCAGTCAAGCAAAACCATGCTCTTCAAAAAATCATCCATTCCCAGGATTCTCTTTCCCGAGTTGTCACCAAGTAGCTATCCTCCATTGAAGAGATTGTCTACCAGCTCCGCACAAAGATAACAAACTTAGAGAAGGAGCTCTACCAAATTGCCACGACAGTCAAACAATTTACTGTCGCATCCTAGTAGATTGCAGAAAAGGAAAGAGAAAAAAGGCATCTAGAAAATCAGCTTCGCTCTATTCAAGAATCATCCCAGTATCAGGAAGCTCAAAAACCTTTCAGTGATGAATCTTTCCTGCCTGGGTTACCCTATTTCTTCAGCCGCTACCCAACATCCAGTCTAAATCACAACCCATTCTCTAACCTCTCCCCCTAAGCGAACACTTATTTGATATGTTCCCCAAAACATACCATCATGTTATAAAACCAAGGTATCCGGATCCCCCACTTGCTTCAACCTAGCTTAAATCCACCAAACAGCCCCTTCCTCAACCAAACTTATCCACCCCGTCTACCTCTACCACACCCTCCTTTCAACCAGACCTAACTACAGGAGCCTCCTCTCGCTTTGATCCCTCTATGCTCCCAATCGAACTTTCAGCTCCCATAAACCCCCTCACTTCTTTCCTGAAAAATTTGACCCTTTCATCCCCACCTCCTACTATCCCGGAGTTAAATATTCTCACCACATCCAACACCTCTTCCCATTCTATTGCTTCCAGCTATGAAGATCTTGATGTCCTCATGCATGAGGAGGTCATGCCTAACCCCATAGTGGAAGAACCACCGGAACCAGCAGCCACTCCCTCTCCATTCTACAAAAGCCACCTCCCTAATTCTACTTATGTCAAAATATTTTTTTTCCTTCGATGATATTCCCCCATTACAATGGAGAGAAAGAATGCTACAAATGTATATCTGGCTAGAGGTAAAACTTCAAGTTCCTGAAGCCCAATTCAAGACGATCGTAGCCAAATTCATGGCTTGCTTCAGCGAAAGGCTTCGCGTATGGTGGCTTGGCCTTGGTGAATATAGCTAGCTATAAGCATTGCAGTCCAAATCCATCAATGGCTTCATGTCCCTTATTCACACTGAATTTCTAGGTCAGGTAACACACCAGACGACCGTAGCAAGAGAAGAGTTCCTCAGCATGAAATGTTGTTCGTTCAAAAGAAAGGATCTGGAAATCCACTACAACATGTCAAAAAGATTTTATCTCCTTGGATGTATGGATGATCAAAATCTGAAGCAAACTTTTCTTAACTCATTACCAGAGCTTCTTGGCAATAAAGCATCCAATATACTAGGGACAAAAGGCCTGACTCCCCAAAATACATCCCTCGGAGAATTGTACCAAACGGCTCTATTAGCTCTGGAAAAACTCTGCAATCAAAGAAAATTCCTAAAGAAAATTGATGAATTAGGAAACATATCGGCACTGCCTATGATCGACAAGAGCTATCCATCAAATGCAAACCCACTTCAGACTACTATTGTCCCACCTCAAAGAAAAAACACTTCAGGAGAGAAACCACATTCAAGGTGGTTTGGACTGTGCCAACTACTGCATGCTAAAAATTTGTAAATCTGGAATGGAGAAGTGACAGGCGGGCTGCAACAGGGAGTCCTTTCCTACCATGGAAGGTTAGGGCCAATTTGACTGCACTAAAGTGGAGGTGAATATATCCATCCATGATCCAAGATCTGAGGTAATCTCTGGGTAATTCAATGGGAAAGAAGTGTTCTGCTTGATCCGCGGGGACATGATTCTGGTTGAACTTGGAAGCTTTGATATATTCTTTGACTAGGGAAGGGGTAGAATTGCCGAGGAGCTTTCGGAAAGTCTTTTTGAGGTCTTTTGAAGGTTTGGTGTAAACTGAGAAAGGGTTGATGACAGGAAACTCTATAGAAGGAATCCTAGATTCTTTAGGGACATATTATATTTCATATAGATACTCTAGCTTGGAAGAGAACATAGACCGAAAATAAGAGGACGAGAACGAAGGTCTTGGGGTCATGCATGGCCTCCTCATGCATGAGGACATCAAGATCGTCATAACTGGAAGCAGTATAATGGGAAGAGGTGCTAGATGTGATGAGAAAATTTAACTCCGAGATAGTAGGAGGTGGGGATGAAAGGATCAGATTTTTCAGGAAAGAAGTGAGGGGGTTTATGGGAGCTAAAAGCTCGATTAGGAGCATAGAGGGATCAAAGCGAGAGGAGGCTCTTGCAGTTAGGTCTGGTTGAAAGGAGGGTGTGGTGGAGGTAGACGAGGTGGTTAAGTTTAGTTGAGGAAGGGTCTGTTTGGTAGATTTAAGCTAGGTTGGAGCAGGTAGGGGATCCGAATACCTTGGTTTTATAACATGATGGTAACTTTTAGGGAACATATCAAATAAGTGCTGGTTTAGGGGGAGAGGCTGGAGAGTGGGTTGTGGTTTAGACTGGATATTAGGTAGCGGCTGAAGAAAAGAGGGTAGCCCGGGCAAGAAAGATTCATCAGTGAAAGGTTTTTGAGCTTCCTGATACTGGGATGATTCTTGAATAGAACAAAGCTAATTTTCTAGATGTCTTTTTTCTCTTTCCTTTTTTGCAATCTGTTGGGATGCGACAGTAAATTGTTTGACTGTCGTGGCAATTTGGTAGAGCTCCTTCTCTAAGTTTGTTATCTTTGTGCGGAGCTGGTAGACAATCTCTTCAATGGAGGATAGCTGCTTGGTGACAACCCGGGAAAGAGTCCTGGGAATGGATGATTTTTTGAAGAGCATGGTTTTGCTTGACTGCATTTTCAGCTTGCTAGTTTAATGTTGCCTCTGCCGAAGAGACACTTGTACTAGTGCCATCTAGATTCTTGGTAGAAGGTCTCTTAATTTTCCATTGGTAATGGACCTTCTATTGGGGATGTTCAAATTCTTCAAGAGGAGGGAATTGCTCCTTGTATGAGGTGGATTCAGGAGAAAACATAAAGCATTCTAGGGGCTTAGGGGTTTGGGGGTTTGGTGGATGGGCTTTTGGATTAGTGGCTTGTTGAGAAGGGGAAGAACTTTCTGGTAGTATGGTTGTAGTATAGGGGATGAAGGAGGTGGGTTAGGAGCCGGATCAGACCAATGGTTCCAACTATCTAGTGGGAGGGGGTTGGCTGGCTTGACGACTAGATAAAAGACATAGTAATCAAATTTGCTAGAGGGTTCTCTGAGGAGACCGACTTCTGGGTCTCCAGCTTCAAACCTTTCTTGCAGTAGTTGTTGATGGCATTTCTGTCTTTGTTTCTTTGGGTAGAGCTTTCTTTTTTGCTCTATTTCAAACTCAATGGCCATGGAGTCTTCCTCACATTTTTGGCAAGTACAATCAACTGCTTGGTGGTCTTCTTTGAGTTGTTGAAGCATCAATTGTTCTATAGGTGTTTATGGAGCAAACACTGGTTGTATCATGAGCTGATCTGTGGTGGGAAAAGTCGAGGAGGATGATGCTTCTTCCTTCTCGGGCAAGAATCTAGTTTCAACAATACTGTCTTTCTTGTGGACAAAGAACGGGGCAGTGGACTAGACTGTTGCTATCCTACCATGGAGGTTCTCGTAATTGGTGATCCATTTTTCTAGCAATAGGAGTTGAAGTTGCTCGGTTGTGAGCTGTCTGGGAACATACATGCACTGAGGCACTTTATTTGTGTCTACTTTGATGAACAAAGCATCTATAGACTAAGAAAATTCAGGAACGAGGATATCAAATGAGTAATTTTGGATCCGATAAGCTATCTGGTGGGGAGGGTAACTGCAAAGGAGGTGGCTACTTGGGGGGTTCTTGTTATCTGAACTTGGACAAGCAAGGTATTGAAAACATGTGGGTCAGTGAGAGGGATGTTGAAGTTTGGAAAGAGGGTGACAAAAACTGTTCTCGCATTCAAGGTGGTTTGGACTGTGCCAACCACTGCATGCTGAAAATTTGTAAATCTGGAATCAAGAAGTGACAGGCGGGTTGCAACTGGGAGGCCTTTCCTACCATGGAAGGTTAGAGCCAATTTGACTGCACCAAAGTGGAGGTGAGTATCTCCATCCATGATCCAAGATCTGAGGTAATCTCTAGGTAACTCAATGGGAAAGAAGTGTTTTGCTTGGTCCGCGGGGACATGATTCTGGTTGAACTTGGAAGCTTAGATATATTCTTTGACTAGGGAAGGGGTAGATTTGTCGATGAGCTTTCGGAAAGTCTTTTTGAGGTCTTTTGAAGGTTTGGTGTAAACTGAGAAAGGGCTGATGATAGGAAACTCTGTAGAAGGAATCCTAGATTCTTTAGGGACATACTCAATTTCATATAGATACTTTAGCTTGGAAGAGGACGTAGACCAAAAAGAAGAGGAGGACAAGAACGAAAGTCTTGGAGGTTCCATGAAGTGATTGAGGAGATATCTTGTGCTTTTCCTATTCTTGTTATGCTCAGTGGATTTGGTCTACTTTTCTTTCTGCTTTAGCATGGGTAGCTATCTATTCTAGTTTCCGCATGTCTCTTCTTGGCGCCTACCATTGGCATTCTTAGAGACATTCCCCGGTCTTGGAATAGTCTACGTAAAAAACATGGTCTGTGCCTTTTTTTGTAGTTTCTAGGGCTGTCCTAGTTTTTTGATGTTTCTTCTTTACCGTGTTCTGATGTAGAAGATCCATCAAAGCGGCAACTATAGAGCATACTGATCAGTAACAAAAATAGACCATACTAATCTGGGAAAGGTAGAAACAACACTATGATAGGTAGATACCGCTGGTCATAGGAAGGTAAGGGTCAGCACAAGATTATGGGTTTAGCCAACCATGGCTCAGATACCAAATAGGTAGAGATTTGTCGTGCCTTTTTTTGTTGGTTTCTAGGGTTGTCCTAGTTTTCTGATGTTTCTTCTTTACCGTGTTTTGATGTAGAAGATCCGTCAAAGCGGTAACTACAAAGCATACTGATCAGTAACAGAAATAGAGCATACTAATATGAGAAATGTAGAAACAACATTGTGACAGGTATATACCACTGGTCATAGGAAGGTAAGGGTCAGCATAAGATTATGGGTTTAGCCAACCATGGTCCTGTTCGGACCTGCACCACCGAACACCAGTAGAAGAGAAAAAAAAACTGACCAAACCTGTAGGGGGAGGGAGGAGGCAGTGGCGGGCGACCTACTGCGATGGCGATGGTGGCGACGGGGACCGGGTGGCCGGACTTGGGCGAAGCTGGCTGGAGGAGGGAAGAAAAGTGGAAGAAGAAAGAAGAGGAAGAAGGGAGGAAGAAGAAGAAAGAAAGAAAGAAAGAAAGGAGGAAGAAGAAGAAAAGAAGAGAGAAGGGAGAAGAGAGGAAGGAAGAGCGAAAAGAAGAGAAGAGAAGGGAGAGGGTTTATGCACGGAGAGATAAGAGAGAGGGAGGGGAGTGTGGTGAGAAAAAACAACAATAAAAGGGGGTTTAGGTTTCGTGGGTAATTTGGGAATTGCATGAGGTGTGGTGAGCAAAAATGGGGGGCTGGTGAGCTCGGGGGTGCGGTGATCAATTTTGGGGTGGCAATAGCCCTTCCCTTGATTTTATAGGCCAATTGATTGGATTGAAGATGTCAATCGCTCTTTAAAATTCAATATCCTGTGGCTGGAATCCATTATATAAACTAGAGGACTTTATGATAGTATAAAGAAATCAAGATGGGTATTGATGTGGTTGAGAACCTTGACCAAGAACACCTGAATTGACGAACAAAACGATAGCAACAATGATATCAATAGCTGTTAATCGACCAGCAAAGTAAAGCAAACAATACTCTTTAATATACTAAAATTGTTGTAATGATTACTCTTAAATTAATTAACAAAAGCACCACTACAAAAATCCCCTTTATCCTTTATACAGGACTATAGAAACCCAATTAATACAAACTCCAACTCCTATTCTAAGTCCTAGTTACTTTTTAAACCAGAAATTCAAATTAGTAACCGCCAAGTAAATAATTTTTTATCAATATACAGCCAAATAAATTAATTACTGAGTAAAGAACTCCTAAACCTATTATAGTTAGGAAATTAAAAAGATAAGATGATGGTCTCCTTATACTAAGCTTCCAAAATGTGGCCCTGTCATTATATATGACTTGATTTGGTGCAACACAGCTGCACCCTCAATGCAGACCATCATGTATCTTCAACCATTCACTTCACTGAACAGTGACAATCATGTTAGACTGGACTCCAATGATACAAGAACGAGAATTTTAGAAAGATCATGGTTTATATGCTTGTGTTGAGCTGGATTGCTGTTATGGGGTAGCACATACAACCCCTTATCTGCACCATGCAAAGATCCATTCAATTGGCATTTCTATTCTCTTTGTGAAATGCTAGTGCATTAGTATCTCATTCAGATATTGCTTTGATCACTCCGCTTGGTTGTCTTTAGTAATGTAGACATCGGGGTTCGGGGGTAACAATAGAAAATGTTAAGTAAACTTCACTTACCTCAAGGTTTGTGACAACCATTAAACCTCTCCTGCAGTTTCAGACAAAATTACTTACCACCCCCCATATAGTTGCTGATACTTCTTTTAAGTGATGGGAAACACTCACATGACTCAATTTATTTTGTAAAAGACAGTTGTAAGTAACCCTTATGAACATTTTTAGTGCACAGTTTTACCCTCTCTCTCTCTCTCTCTCTCTCTCTCTCTTTGAGGAGATTTAATAGTGCACAGTTGATCTTGTGTTAGAATTCTTGTTTGCGGTTGTCACTTTGATCATTAGTCTGTTGGATTGATGGACTTAATGAGCAGCTGCTTAGGTTGAATGAACCACAACGTTCATACTTAATAACAAACATCTTCTTTGTGAAGACTTGCACATAATTCATGCTTTAGATTTGAACATGATTCCAAAGGAAAAGCAAATGCTGCTACTCCTAGACTATGAATCACAAGTCCTTGGGGAGAAGACTGTCATTTATCTTCGAAGCCTTGTAATTGAGGTATGTGTTTTTGCCAATAGACTGCCTCAGACTGTTGGCAAAAATTGCAAGCCTGAGGAATGGATGAGAAACAATGCAACAAACAAAAACAGTAAATGCTTGGTTTTACAGCATTTCTAAATCTAATCAGAAACATCTTGCAGTAAGAAGCATAAAGCGTGAGATATTGAGAAGTGACTAATGTCAAGTGTCTGATGAAAATGGGTTTCCTTGATGCGCCTAGGCCATGCCCTGGAGCCATTTGGTTGCAAGGACAATTATATTAGAACAGAGTTCAGGCGTGACTGTAAACCCTTCTGTCTAGTGTATTCTGACATTTCCCCAGAAGAGGAATCTCAAGTTTGAGTACCTAGTTCTTCAGTACAAATGCATGCACATAGTAGGCAGGTCCTATTTATTTGTGGATCTTACTCATCATAACATATGATGCCTATCCACAAATTTGAGTTTTGAGGATGTCTGCTACTTAAGACATGAGATCCTCGCCACCATGGAAGTAGGCTTTGATATTTTTCTCCTGGAAAATGATCCAAAGAGCAAGTCAATAGACGGTGGACATACCCCCACAAAATTCTCAGGTCTGTAGAGCATCAAATTGAACTATTCAAACGGTAGGTCAGCTTCACTATTACTAAATGTAGATGGCTCCTGCAGACATTCCCTGGGTGTAAAACACTTAAAATACATGATGATGATGTAACATCTTTGAAATATTATTTTCATCAAAGAATAACATTCATTCGGAGTTCTTGTAGTGGCTTCTCTTTATTGTTGGTATAGACTAGAATGGAAGTTCAGGAAAGAAATATCATTTACAGTTGAAGGTCTGAAGTCCAAAGGGTTATTCCATTGCCTTGAGTGACTATCAATCCATCTCATGTTCACATTTTCTATCTCTAAACCTTTAATGTGCTCCATGATAATCCCAGCTGTGCTGTGATTCACAAGTCCTTGGCATCCCGGCCTATAATCAATCAACCCATCTGGGAAAGGTGTCCATCTTCTGTAGGTAAGGTTCATGTTGATGAATTTCAAGTTGCTCAGAAGCCCGCCTTCACTACCTGCTAAGAAGACCCCGTTTTCGGAAACTGTCGATATATTGACAAAGAGAAGATCGGAGATGGAACCCGCTTTTGAATTTGAGTCCCGTGGGCAGCTGGTCACGTAGATGGGCTCTGCTCTACCCCACCATGAAGGGTCGTAGTATCTAGTACTGATTTTTATATTAGAGAAGGTGACACCGTTTACATTTCCTGCAATAAAGTAAGATGATTCGTGAATAATCATATTGATATTGGATTTCAAGCACATGTCTTATGTTCTTGAAAAAATTAAAAAGGAAAATTTAATAAGAATATGTTAAGTAACTCAAAAGGGAACCAAATTCTGTTACCTCCATCCCGTATCTGGAGTCCTAGCCCTCTGTGAGAATCGACAATTGTGATGTTGTCGAACACCAGACCTTTGAAATCAAACCAACTCGCGCTACCGAGTTTGATTGCAGAAGACTTTGTTCGGATCCAGCAGTCTGTTGCCGTTAAATTATAGAGGGGGCCTGTGTATGTCTTAGGACATATTGCATCATCTCCTGTATTAATATTGCATCTTGTGATGACAGTATTATTTGAGTCCTCTATATCTATCCCATCATTGTTTGGGGTATCAAAGTCCCCATGAATTGATACATCTTGAATTGATGTGTTTTGGCACCTAACTATGTGCAAACTGCAATGACATGATCAAATTCAGCATATAAACATGTGAACAAATAAAACATTACAAAGAAAGTTATTTATGACATTAGTTAGCTTAACTAACTAGACTTTCTAAAGCATCTAATGAATAAGGGAAAAATCTAGGTGAGAGTTATGCAGGATGATAAGCTCTAATACTAAAGTTAGAGTAGGGCAGTCTACAGCTATAGCGGTCCTGCTATTATGGGCCCAAAAAGATGTGGAAGTGAGGATAGAACTTAGACGATCAATAACAGATTATAATAACACCCAAATAACCTCACACTTGAAGGGAATTAGGGAAAGGAATAAATAATCAAACCAGAAGAATGCAAATGGAATAGCGGATGAAATGAAGGAGAAAACTAGAAGAAAATTACAGATTTAGGGATTCAGGAATATCTGGGCTGATTGGTAAAATTATCAAAATACCCTTGAATACAAATCTAAAAATTCTGAAACTTTGCAGATGATTACATATGCCTATAAGGGATAACCATGTAAAATTTCATGTTATTCTAATGATTAGAAGTATATAAAACATATAAAAAAAATAGTCGGCAGTATTAAATTCAAATAGGCTCATAGACTTAGGGTTAACTCTATATAAAACCAGCAGAAAAAGAAGGGACTCCAAAGGAGTTTAGGGAATTAGATGGGCAAGAGATAGAAGAGAAAAATCCTAAAGAAACCAGACCAATAATACTTGATTTACAGCGAGCAATTTTAGAACCTGAATCTAGAAGCGCCAACCGTATGTAGAGCTTGATGTGCAGATTTTTGGAATTCCAACAACTCACCCTTGATGATCTCAGCCCATGTGAATGGGGTCTCTATGGGAAAACAACAAGTGATTAGCAAAAGGAGGTAGAAGAAGGAGAAATACAGAAGATGAATGACTAAGAAAGAAGAAGATGATGAAGAAACCCATCAGCTACAACTGACTGGGAGGAAAGCAGACTAAGGATACAACCCTAGGGTTTCTAATGGCTACAACCAATAAAAGAAGTGTAAACTTAAATAAAATTTTATTCAATCCCTAGCTTCTCCAATACAAAACGTGTAACCCATATTATAGGCTTAAAACATTTAAAAAAAAATAGAAAAAGAAATTACTAAATTAGAAAAGTCCTAACTAAACTAGATTACTAGTTACCTAAGACTTTCCTAACACAAAACTACTAAATCTATGACTAAAAAAACAGAACTACTAAAATTCTCCCTAGTAGAAGAACTGTTGACCAGCTTGATGTAGGCCCCACATGTTGACTTTTTGGACCCACTTAAAAACAAAAATACCATAGCTGTCGACCACCCATGAAATCCCTAATCTACCCTTGATTTCTCAGCCTCATTAAAAGCATAACCCCATAAATAAAAAGCCTAAACTTCCCTTGGCATTAAATGTATTATTACATTTAAATCCTATCCCTTACAAACCCTAAAACAACCCCCACATTGGCATGTCTTGAATCTTGCTCTCTATTGTGAAGGAACATATAAAAGCCTCTTTAGATTCTCTGTATCAGAGAGACTTATATTATCCTGAAATAACTTGCAGCTTCGTCACTCAGAAACTTTACATTCAGTTGGTGCAATTTTTAAAATCAACAAAGGAATCAAGGGTGTATTATAACAGCAGTTACAATATGTCTAATGTATATGAAAGTGTTTAGACCTACCATCTAGTGTGTCATCCCTTTGTGAGTATAATTAAATAATTTGAACAATGTGATTTGTGCACTTTTGCTAAAAATATAAAATATCTATTGAATATTTATTAAATAACTGTTTACAGATAACTAATAAAATTATATTATTACTAAACATTATTTATCAAAAAATTTGTAATAATTATTGGTCTTCTACACTGTTCATATTTGTAATTTGCAAATATATAATCATAATCTAGAGAGTTTAGAAATTTATTTATCCGTTCAATCAATTATGTGTTATCTCAAACTGTTTGATTAAATTTATTTTTCTTTCATCTTTATGCTACAATTAATGAATATTAATATATAATATTATTAGTAAAATTGATAATTTAAAATAATGTTGGATAGTAATTAATTATTATAATTTGAATAGAGTAGCAATTGTCATATTTAAATTGAATATAATATGATTTATATTGATGTGAACATAAAGGCCGAAGTGGAGTCCAAATAAGATGTGGGTGGGCCCCACACATGTGAGATTGTTAATGGAATCGTGTGGCACAAAAATTGGGAGCAGCATTATTAATTTTATTTAGGATTTTATTGGGTTTATCAAGGACATTATCTTTAGTTTATTGTTGGATTTTATTTTCATAATGTAACTAGGATTCTTTAAGGCTTTAGGATAACGCCTACATTATCTTGTTATGTTTTAGGAGTCTTTATTTGTCAAGGGTTAGGTTAAATTCTAAGTTGGAGTTAGATTAGGAAAAGAGTCCAAGTCTAAATTGTAATAGAATAGGGCTATTTAAAGTCCTAGTCAAAGTCAAAGTCCACATAGGACAATAGTGGTAATGTTATAAAACCCATAAAATCTTATAAAATTGGAATGATGATTGACTAAAGACTGAAATTTTTCTCTCACTAATTGACTGGAGGCTTTTCTTCTCTCCCGAGAGGGCAAAAACTAGGAGTGGTTCCCTTGGTAGATTCCTTGGGTTTACTCTAGCTTGGTGGAATCCAAGATCCCCTGAATTTGGTAACTCTAAAATTTCAGGTTTTAAATCTCTCACTTTTTATCTTTTCTTCAAATTTAATATAGTTCTTTGATCAAGAATTGCAATCTTAGTGGAGCTTTTGATATCTTGATATATCTCTTGTTGTGCACCATGAAAGAACCTTTAAATATACCCTAAAAATATCTGTTTTGAGGAGTTCTTGATCAATCATACCCTACGGCTGCAAAGACTTTCACAAGATCTTGTAGCCGACTCATTTAGCTATTATAATGGGGATGAGTTTCTCATCAATTCAACCAAAGGAGATACTTTGATAGTACTCAATGTAAGGTTGTTGATGCGGGAGCATATTTGGTCAAAAAGTTAAAGTTAGAGGACCAGTCCTCTACGTTGGTCTAGTAGATTAGGATTAGTTTAGGGTTTTAAAAAAAAAAAAAATTATAAGCTTTTTAAAGTTGTTGGTCGTAGAACCAATACCCATGTCTTTTGGGACTCATGAAAAGTCAAAGTGGGACCCTTGTTTAGCTGGACAACAACCCCTAAAGAATCTCACTTTTTGAATTTAAATAGGAGTTTTAACAATCCAAAACGTGGGGCCCATTGGTGTGGTTGACAATTCCAAGA
>JAOXJP010127573.1:0-13683 GCA_025762735.1 Platanus orientalis | reverse complement strand
TATATATATATATATATATATATATATAGAGAGAGAGAGAGAGAGAGAGAGAGAGAGAGAGAGAGAGAGAGAGATTCTTGTTTGGACATTGGTCAAAATGAATACGCATTTTGGATCAGGTATTGGAATTCTTTTCCAATTAATCAACAATGTATGATGTTCTAATTTGAAACTTCGTGATTATAAACGCTTTCTATAACCAACAAAGATTTTTTTGATAAGTATATTATAGGTGAAAAAGGGTTTTGAACCCAGATCTGTGGTACGTACAACACCCACAGACTATACCAACTTAGCAAGATGGCATAGTCAACAACCAACAAAGTTAAGACTTTGGAACTCATCTCTTCACATAAAATGCTAAGGTTAATATACAATAGAATATTCTGCTAGAAAACATAGATACTGACACGGGACATGGGTATGATACGATACAAATACGGCAACATGACTGATGATGCCAAATCCCGACTCACCAAAATGGTCTTTTGGTCACCCTTGATCTGAAATCTTACGCGCGATTCCCACTTGCACCAAGTTAGTGATCGGAGATCAGAAAATCCCTGTATCCCCTTAGGATAATTGTATTTACCTTATTCTCTGGGGGTTCTCTTCTTAATATAAGAGTTCTCGTGGTTGTTTCACGTCATTTGTTAGGAATATTCTTCGAGATAGTTAGAAGAACGTGGGTAAGAAGTACACATGTCAGTGCCGGATTGGTTGTCCTCTTGCATCATTCTGCGTCTTGGAACTGTCTTTTCGTTCTGATTGCGGTCGACCACCGTCGCTTGGTGAGTTGGCTATCTGCTCAATTGTTGCGGACGATTATGCTTGGGTCGCCTACTTTGCAGGGTCACTTATTATTATTCCTCAGTCAACCAATCAATCGGACACTTGCACTATTTTGTTATTGATAGGTATGTGGTCGATTGTAATACTCTGCTATTGATTGGTTGCTCGGTATGCGGGATAGTAAATTTGAATCGGGGGTGGGTCACGGGATGAATTGGTAGGGTAATTAGTTGGACCAAGGTGGCTCACCCAGTTAATCGACTCAGTCAGCTCAGGTTAAAATTCCTCATCATCATTTACCCCTCATTCCCTAGTCTGCTGACTCGAGAGGACATAAGGATCTAAAAAGCCGTCCGAGTCGATTAGTTTACCGACTTTTCAACTCTGTCCTTTTCAAGCCTCCCGCCATTAATGGTGACAAGACCCATCGTGTCAGCTATAGTCTTTAGTCGAATTTGCGTTCATCCGACGACTAAGGGCGAAAGAGATGATCCAACGGATGGGGATTACTTGAAAACCTTATAAGAGGAGGTTGGTCTATGGTTTTCTATTCCTTTGTTAGTTCATCAACTCCTCACCCACCTTCGTCTAGCCCTAGGACAAATTATGCCCAATAGGTGGAGGATTCTGATCACCTACATGGTGTTATGGCCTGCGTGTAGTAGCGGTCAGGATAATTTCACTATCCTAGAATTTCTTTACTGCTACAAGGCAGCAGAGATGCATTCATGGTGGTGGTATTTTACTGCTCAGGTCCCCGAGCGAACATTAATAACGGGTCTTCCAACTTCGAATAGAGGTTGAAAAAAGAAAATTTTAAAAAATTTTCTTTGCATCCGAGGACAGGTTGGAGTCTCTCCCATGGGAGTCACTCGTCGATCGAGTCTACACAGTCCCCAAGATATGGGGAGAGCTGCATAGAGAAGGTAACTCTCGATCGTCATAGTTTTCCTTACTCATTTTCCATTTGGTTAGCCTAACCTTCATTATTTTTGTATCCTTAGCCAAGCGTCCACTGTCTGAGGCTCAACTCGAAAGGTTGGAGAGTGCCTTCGCACATTCAGTTCGGGATTACACTCTATTAGTAAATCCCGAATCACTTTCTTCATACTTGTTTGGCTCGGACCTTCCTTCATCTGGGCTGTTTGTCTTGCCAGTCGGTCATCTATATGGGTCGTCTATTTTACCAGTTAGTGAGGCATCTGGGTAGTCTGCTTTGCTAGTCAGTTAGCCAGGTCGTCATCCACTCATCTCAGCCATTATTTTATCTTCTATCTTTCATTCATTATTTTTATTTGTTAACACTTCTTCCTCTTTGCAAATATGTCTACCAAGTCGTCAGAGTCTTCCTTGGTGAGAGTCGCCTCAAAAACTACTGTCAATGACTTGCATAAGAAGCCAAAGTTCTCCTGTAATCATTTAGCTAAGAAGGACAAATCGGGTATAGCTCCTTCTACAATAGTCCCCCCAGCTGTTCTTTCTACCTCCTTCGTCGATCTTGAAGTGGCATTGGACACCGCACCCACATTTGATGAGTGTGTCGACGACCTCACTCTTCACACTTCGGTGAGGCTTCTTCAAAGGGGACGGAGAAGGTTCCCCCATCTCTGTTGGATGATGAAGATCGAGCAATCGCCCATCTACGCTCAATGTTTTCCAACAACGACATGGATAGCTTCAGATACAGCAGCACAAGCGACCTGACAAAGAGCGCCTTTTTCAACCTTAGGAAGGTGAATGTTTCTCTGTCAACTCGATTACTGCTTTTTTATCACTGGTCATCTCTTCATCTACTGATAGGTGCTGACAAAGGTGGCAGTTCTCTTGGGTTGCCAACTTGCCACTATCACTTACATTGGCGAGTTAAGGAAGAAGCTATCTGAGGTTGAGGCTAATCGGTCAGCGTTAGTGGGGAGACTTGCCGAGACCCAGGGCAAGCTGAAGGGCAATGAGGCTAAACTAGTAGAGGCCTAGGATCACATGGAAGGGGAGAGCGTTGGGGCCACTATGTTGCAAGCATCCCTGGATGAGATGAAGTTTAATTGGGAGGAAAAAAATGAGAAAGTCGTCAGGGAGGCGGTCACCACCTACATGCAATCCGAGGCTTTCAACGACGAGACCACAGAGTATTTCATCAATGGTTTTGAGACCTTTCATCGTCGGGTTCTAAGGATTCATCCGGACCTTGACCTTTCAATGTTCAAGACCAACGCTGAGTCAGACTCTAATGGACCCGAGCCAGCTAAAGAGACCAAAGAGGAGTTGGAGAGAGATGACACAAACTCCTGAAGACGGCTTTTTTCTTCTTTTTTGTATGGACCGAGGGTCCTTTCTATTTTCTCTTTTTTGTATTCTAACTATTAATCAATAGATTTTTCTTTTGATTATTCATGGAAATTCATAATACCATTTTGTAGGTTGCTCATTTCTTTAAGTGATTCGTTTTAATTAAATACCTTCGTAGGCCACTCTGGAGGTTGGGTAGATGTTCATAAATCGAGGGTTGTTTTGCTATACTTAGTTAATTTTTTTTATTCTACTTGGGGCTTTAGTTGTAGATCGTTGTAGTAAACCAAGGGTCGTTTAACTAGACTTAGTCCATTTTTTTGACATCGCTCGGGATGTTAATTGTAGACTGTTGTTGTAGACCGATGGTAGTTTTACTGGACTTAGTCTATTTTTTCGATACTGTTCGAGACATTAATTGTAGACCTTTGTAGTAAATCGAGGGTTATTTTACCGGACTTAGTCCATTTTTTTGACACTGTCTGGAATGTTAATTATAGAATGTTGTAGTAGACCGAGGGTCATTTTACTAGACTTAGTCCATTTTTCTAACACCGCTCGGGACGTTAATTGTAGACCATTGTAGTAGACCGAGAATCGTTTTACTAGACTTAGTCCACTTTTTTGACACTGCTCGGGACATTAATTGTAGACCGTTGTAGTAGACTGAGGGTCATTTTATTAGACTTAGTCCATTTTTTTGACACCCCTTGGGATGTTAATTGTAAACTATTGTAATAGATCGATGGTTGTTTTACTAGACTTATTCCATTTTTTCGACACCACTTGAAACATTAATTATAGATTGTTGTAGTAGACTGAAGGTCGTTTTACTGGACTTAGTCCATTTTTTCGACACAGTTCGAGACTCTAATTGTAGAGTGTTGCATGGCGGTAGACAAATTCATTATTTTAGAATTGAATGTATATAACTATTGGTAGTGCCTTTTCAAGTGTTCAATATTCCACGGTCGAGGTACGAGCTTCGCTTCAATGGTTTCCAGGTAATAAGTGTCGTTCCTTGCTATCTTGGTTACTCGGTAGGGCCCCTCCTAGTTAGGGCTTAACTTGCCATCACCCAGAATTTATGTTGCTATGCTTACTTTATGGAGGACAAGGCTCCCCTCCTCGAAACCTCTCGGTCGAACTCTGGAGCAATGATATTTCACCATCCTTTGCTGGTATGCTACCATTCGGAGGGAGGCTTCATCTCTTTTTTCTTCTAACAGGTCTAGATTCAAATGCAGCTCTTTCTCTACCTGCTTGGTCTGCAATTTTTGGATCCTCAAACTCGCCATCCCGATTTCCATGAGTATAATTGCTTCACAGTCGAAGGCCAAGGCGAAGGGGGGCTCCTTAGGGTGGTTCTGTAGGCCTAGAGGACCCTAAGTAGCTCGTCAGCCCATTGTTCCTTCGATGCTTTTAGCCTGGTCTTGATTATCTTCAGAATGATTCTGTTGGTCATCTCCACTTGATTGTTGGCTTGAGGATTGCGGGGGAGGAAAAGTGGTTCCAGATTCCCAACTGAGAGCATAATTCACGGAAGTGTCTATTGTCAAACTATCTCCTGTTCTCAGTGATTATAATTTGTGGTATCCCGAATCAACATATTATAGACTTCCAGATGAAGTCACGTATATTGCCCTCGATGATTGTTGCTAGGGCCTCGACCTTGACCCACTTAGTAAAATAGTCGACGGCCACTACATGAAATTTTCTCAGTTTCTTCGGTAGGGGGAGGGTACCCACTATATCTATTCCCCATTGGGCAAAGGGCCATGGTCCAGTGATCGGTGTGATTTTCACTGCAGGCTGTCTAGGGATTTTGGCAAACCTTTGGCAAAGATCGCACCTTCGGACAAATTTTGTTGAGTCGGTCAACATGGTTGACAAATATTACCCTGCTTGAACAAGCTTATGGGCGAGCGATAGGCTGTTGGAATGGTTTCCCCATATACCTTCGTGGACCTCCCTCATGGCATAATCGGCCTCGGTTGGGGACAAACATCTCAAGTATGACATATTAAAACTCTGTTTGTAGAGGGTATCATCTATCAAGGTATACCAACTGCCTCGGAGTTTGAGTTTTTTGGCATCGTCTCGGTTAGGCAACAAATCTCCTATTTTAAGAAACTGCGTGATTGTGGTCCTCTAGTAGTCTTCGAGCTCACTAGTGTACACATGGATGCTCGGCTCATTCTCCGTACTAGGTTTGGTGGGGTGACTTACTAGCAATTGGTTCCTTATCATATACTTGTCGTTAGATGCTAGTCATGCCAGTCACCTGTCCCTTGACCAGCTTAGAATCAGTGTAAGCAGCAATGCGCATAGCCGCTGCTTCCTTTGTCGCACTTAATCCTGTGATCAACACTTTATATTCTACTTCATTGTTCATTGCATTGAATCCCATCCGGATTGGATACTTGATCTCTACCCCCTCGGGCATGGTCAATGATAGCCTAGCACCGTTGGCCGATGGAGTGATGATCCGTCCACATGGAGGGTCCATTATGATTCTGGAGAATTTCTCTTGTTTGCTACTATAGGCATCAGTTTTGCCAGGAAATCTGTCAAAAATTTTTCTTTTATAACAATCCTTGGTTGGTAGCTAATGTTGAACTCACCCTACTCGATTGCCCACTTCACCATCGCGCCTGACACCTCAGATTTCTGCAGCACTACTCTCAAAGGCTGGTTTGTTAGTACTATTATAGGATGGGCCTGGAAGTAAGGTTTAAGCCTCCTGGCTTTTGTCACAAGTGCGAAAGCTAATTTTTCTAAGGGTGGATATCTTAACTCTGCTCCGTGGAGGGATTTGCTAACATAGTACACTGGTGTCTGCTTGTGCTCATTTCGGATTAAACTTGAACTTACTGCTACCTCTGACACTGCTAGATACAAGTATAGGTCTTCCCCTTGGGTAGTGCAGCCAAGGGTTAGTAGGTACGCCAAGTGTCTTTTGAGATCTTGGAACGGCCGTTCGGCCTCATCAGTCCATTTGAATCCTTTCTTCAAGAGGCAAAAGAAAGGAAATCATATGTCTATGAACCTTGAGATGAATCAGTTGAGGGTTGCAACTCTTCTTGCCAGCCATTGTACCTCATTTGTAGTCTATGGCGGCTTCATACCCAATATAACCTCAACTTTCTCAGGATTGGCTTCTATCCCTCTGTGAGATACCATGAAGCTGAGGAACTTTCCTGCTGACACTCCAAAAGCACATTTAACATGGTTGGGCTTCATTTGGAATCTCCTGAAGGTGCGGAGAGTTTTCTCCAAGTTGTCTATGTGATTTTAGGCTTCCATGCTCTTCACTAACATGTCATCTACATAAACTTCTACGTTTCTCCTGATCTGTGCCTCGAACACTTTATTCACCAGTCTTTGGTAAGTGGCACCCGCATTTTTTAATCCGAACAGCATGACTTCATAACAATATGTGCATCTGTTGGTGATGAACGACGTCTTTTCTTGATCTCCTTTTTCCATTCATATTTGGTTATAACTGGAGAATGGGTCCATAAAACTGAATAGGGCATGTCCGGAGGTAGAGTTGACCAATATGTCTATTCTCGGGAGTGGGAAGCAATCTTTAGGGCAGACTTTATTGAGATCGGTGAAGTCTACACATCCTCCACTTTTCATTGTTTTTCTTGACCAACACCATGTTGGCGATCTAGTCGGGGTAGGTGACCTCTTGTATGAATCTCGCTTTTAACAATTTATCCATTTCTTCAGCAATAGCTTGGTTTCTGTCAACAACAAATGTTCTTTCCTTCTGTTTGATGGGTCTCACTGAAGGGTTGACACTCAACCTATGTGTGATCACCCTCGGGTCGATTCCTGGCATGTCTGCATGTGTCCACGTGAAGGCGTCCACGTAGACTCTTAGGAGTTTTTGCAAGCGAAGCTTGAATTCTTTTAAGAGCATCTTCCCGACTTGAACAACCCATTCCAGTTTGTCAGGATCGATGTTAAGCTCCTTCAGATCCTCTGTGGGCCCATTCTACTTCAGCTGGGGGTCATTTCTACCTTCCATGTCATCGATGACGAGGGCCTCCTTTGTCTCTTTCCCCTTTAAGGACGCTATATAACACTCTCGGGCGGCTGTTTGGTCACCTCTAACCTCTTCTACTCCCTCCTCAATCATGAAACATATTAATAAGTGATAGGTAAAAGTAATTACCTTCATTTTGTTTAATGTTGGTCTGCCGATGATGGCGTTGTATGCTGAGGGACAATTGACGACCAAGAAATCGACTGTCTTGGTCACTTGGCGAGGACTGACCTCAGCAGTCATTGGGAGTGTGATGATTCCGACAGGGTATAATTTATCTCTAGTGAATCCTACCAGAGGTGTTGTTGTCGGTCAGAGTTTGTCTTTTTCAATTCCCATTTTCTCAAAGGCAAACAGGTAAAGGATGTATACTGAACTGCCGTTGTCTATGAGTATCCTTCTGGTTTGATGGTTTGCTATGACCAATGTGACCACTAAGGCATCATCATGAGGGTGCTGCACTCCTCTAGAATCTTCTTCTATGAACGCGATATCTTGTTGACAGGTTCGAGGGCACTTCCAGGGTCTGTCAGTTGAGTAGACCTCCCCTTGCGATGCTCTCATTTCCTATGTGTGTGCCTTTCAAGCCGATTTTGACTCACCACCTCCTACAGATCCTCTAGAAATGACTTTTATCTCTCATAGTAGCTTGGATTCAATATTCTTATAGCTTGGTGGCTCCTCGTTTACACCTGGTGGGTTTCGGGGGTGACCAGTTATGAAATGCCTCAGCTTTCCCTATCAGAAGAGTGCTTCTATCTAATCCTTCAGGTCGACCCAATCCTCTGTGTTATGGTCGTGGTCGCGATAAAATCGACAATACTTCATTTGGGATCCCTTTTCTGGAGGGGTCTTAAGCTTTTTAGGCCATTTTAAGGATGGGTCATCTCGTAAGTACATAAAGACCTGTTCGAGGGGTGAATTGAGCAGGGTATAAACCTGTGCTTGCCGAACGGGTGCACATGCCTCCCTCAGTCTTACCACTCGGTCAATAATTTCCCTCGTTCTTGCTTCGCCTTCCATAGCTTTTTATCATTTGTCCCTTTTTTCTTCGACAGCTCTCGATGTTCATTTCTCGGGTCTCTCCTTATCGCCATCTCATCATCGATATTCATGTGCTTTTAGGCTCGAAGCATCAACTTGGCCATGTTGTTTGGTAGAGATTTGGAAAGAGAGAATAAAAATTTTATGGGTAGCAACCCACCCATGAAGGCGATGAGCACCACCTTCTCATCGACGTCGTCTACCTATATTACTTCTTGGTTGAAGCAGGAGACATAATCTCTCAATGACTCTCCTTTCAATTATTTAACATTGAGTAGATAGGTGGTTAGTCTACGATAGTGTTTCCCTCTTATGAAGCGACTGGCAAACGACTGGCTCAGCTCAGAAAAGGAGTTGATGATATTCGGTTGAAGATTGTTGAACCATTTTCGTGATGAGCCTTCCAAGGTGGCCGGGAAAGCCCTGCACATGACCCCATCCAAATAGTCATGTAGGAGTATCAAGGTCTTGTACGTCTCGAGGTGGTTGAAAGGGTTCGGCTTCCATCGAAGGGCTCTATTTGAGGGATCCCAAACCTTTTGGGGAGAGGATGGGACATAATCTTTTTGGAGAAGGGGTGGTCGGTCCTTTGCACCAAGGCCTCTTGTTTGAAGAGCTTCCATCACAACGTCTAGCTGATCCTGCATCTTCTGAATACACTTCTCTTATTCGATGGTAGCCCCTTCGCCCATGTCGATGGTCTGTTAAGACACAGAGGCCCTAAGACCGTGGCTATCCCCTTGTCATTTTCTTTCATACCCTTATTCGATCTCTGGTCCAAGGAGTGCGGTCTCCTAGGTATCTTCATCACCGAAATGCTGGTGCTCCATCCGCTCCATGAACTTACGACTTAGCTCATGATTCTGTTGCGTCATTCATTCCATATTGCGGGTGAGGTCTTGTATCTGTTGTTCCAAACTCGTAATTCTGGCCACCTTAACTTCCCTTCTGCTTTAATCATTTGTGGATGAGGCATTCCGACAGGTTCCATGGTTCCAGATCGAGTCTCAAACATATGACCTTTGTCTTGCCAGAAATCGCTTTGCTGATTCTCACAGACGGCGCCAACTGATGATACCGAACCCCGACTCACCAAGATGGTCTTTTGGTCACCCTCGATCTAGAATCTTGTGTGCAATTCCCACTTGCACTAAGATAATGAATGGCGTCGGTGTGGCACCGGCTTACACCCCTCCGACGCTTAAGTTAGTGATCAGAGATTAGAAAATCCTCATATTCCCTTAAGATAATTGTACTTACCTCCTTCTTCAGGGGTTCTTTTTTTAATATAGGAGTTCTCATGGTTGTTCCACGTGATTCGTTGGGAATATTCTTTGAGTTAGTTAGAAGAACGTGGGTGAATTGTACAAGTGTTAGAGTCGGATTGGTTGTCCTCCTGTGCCATTCTACATCTTGTAACCGTCTTTTCGTCCTGATTGCGGTTGACCACTATCGCTTGGTGAGTTGGTTACCGGTTCAATAATTGCAAAAGATCATGCTTTGGTCACCTACTTTGCAGAGTCGCTTATTATTATTCCTCGATTTACCGATCGGTTGTACACTTGTACTATTCTATTATTGATAGGTTAGTCGGTCGATTGTAATACTCTGCTATTGATTGGTCGCTTAGTATGCACGACAGTAAATTTGAACCGGGGGGTGGGTTACCTGACGAATTTGTAGGGTAATTGATTAGACCAGGATGGCTCACCTGATCAATTGGCTCGATCAACTCAGATCCAAATTCCTCATCATCAATGACAATTCTTCAAAAACTAAGATACAATACATCAATTAATTAATTAATATTTTTATTTATATTTTATGTAATAAATAAATAATATATATCAAAATGTTTGAAAATATTTTTAAAACTAATTTAAAAGTAATAACACATAACAAAGAAGCACATTTATACCCATATAATGATGTTTATTATTTAGAGTACAAAGTTCTAAGAATTTAAAAAGATTACAACGAAAATGAAAAAAAAAAAAAAAAAAAACTAAGAGAAAAGATAAGCATGTGCCGTATTACTCCACAAACTCTGTCTCTTTCATTGTCTTCTTCCAAAAAAAATAAAATTTATCCTCCAATAAGCCACAGACACACATGCACAGGTATCTTTGGAATATTGGATATGGATACGTGTCAAACATAGATACGCTGAGAATTTTGGAGTAACCCGTGTTTCTTAGATTCTGCAATGGATTCGACCTTCTCCAAGTTGACAAAACGATCCATCGATTCTCTTGCATCGATTATAAATTTCAAATGGCTTCCATTATTATAACCGTTACCAAACTCTCTTGTCGGATAAAGGAAACGAAAAATGAGATTTTGGAGAGTAAAGAAAATAATTTATTGTAGAAGAGTACGTTTTGAACAAAAGAATTTAGTGGGAGTTGAGAAAAGACAGGCTAAGATGCCACCCTTTCAAGCAACTACGACGGGAGACCAAATTCCATCACATCTCTATATGCTTTGTACATATAAATATCCAAATGTAACAATACAGCTCCCTATGATTTTTCTTATATAATTGAAGGTTTCTCTTTTCCCCCTCTCACTCAGGTTGAACTCCACACGCCAAGGAAATGCAAAACAGTTTAAAAATAGGAAAGGATCTAATGCTAGTGAATCAGCAAGCTGAGTTTAACCGCACCGTGACATATATTTGGAAGGAAACGGATCGGAAGCGATTTAATTACCAAAAAAATCGGATAGGTGTCGCCATGTGGTTAAATCAGCAAGAAGTTCCCGCTGATTCACCAGCAGATGACCCGTTTCCTTTAAAAATAAACCTATCGTAAGATCATTGACCATCCAACTGTACACACTCTCTCTCAAAACCCCGGGGTGGGGTGGGTGGGTGGGTGGGTAGAGTACTATTTTCTAGCTTATGTAAAAGTAGCAAAATGGCCTTTATAAATTGTTTGTATTTTCCAAAATGAAACTTCTGCCTCAAGAACTAGGGCATCTAAGGTCACGCCCCTCACCATCTTAGCCTTAGGGATAGGATTAACCATGTGACTTTGCTTTTTGGTTAATTAAGTATAGTATAAGATAAAATTTCTTTCAGGGTCTCCTGGTGCTAATATGGTCCTAAGAATTCGATCTATGTGTAAGCAGAGGAGAAGTTATAGTTGAATCATGAACTACCTAAGATTACAAAAAGACTAGGACGACAGCATGAAGGGTGGCCTCAAATTAGACAGAATCCTAAGGTTGTGTTTGTTTAGAGGTAATTGCCTGCAATAGGAAAAGATGGGAAAACCACCATAGGGAGTGTATGAAAGAGTCGTCATTATTTTTGTGTCAATGGATGTTTGATTGCAAGCAAAGGTAACAAAGTATGAAAAATTTCTTTTCACTTTACTTCCCCCACATTTTACTTCCATTTGACATGAAAAAACAGCAAGATAGTTTATAAAAACGTTGACAAAAGGTGAAAAAGTTTCTGGTTCCCTATGTGGTTTTGCTGAGTAGTTTTTCTGCCATTTACCACGTAACAGACAAGCAAATTTGTGGGAAATCTATACACTTTTCCATGCCTTTGCCTCTAAACAAACACAACCTAATGATTCGGTCCGAGTAGACAACTACAATGGTGAATCAATCAAATTAAATACCTAATAATAAATGTGAAATGTTCAATGTTGTTTTGTATGATATAGGTCATTACCCAATGTAGTTCTGTAATTATGGGGTGCTGGAGGGGTGCAAATTATCAAATAATAATCTACATTCGGTTTGTATTTGTGTCCACTTAAAGCGGATATGGATCTATGTGTCTCAAATTTGATTAAATATTATTCATTCATTTAAAAAAAATTCAATTATAAATGAACCAAATATGGAACTATATTGATCCACTTCGGCTAAATATCCTTATATATATTATCATATAATTTTATGTATTATATATTTTATACATAATGACTAGTTTTAGATTAATGGTTATATTATGCTACCGTAGGTTATATATTTTATATATAATAAAGTATATGTATGTGTTTATATGAGAGTTTTTGGAGTTAGATTTGTGAAAATTTATAGGATTTTAACAGCAGGTTCAGAATTTTCGTTAGTCGGTTATTGAGTATTCGGATATTTGTTAACTAGATATCTGATTATTCAATATCCAAATATTTGTTAACCAGATATTTGTATATATATCCAATATTAGAATGAATATATTAAGAATTTTTTGTAATCAGATATATTCGTATTAGTATCCAATATAAGACTAACTTAATGAATACAAATATATTCCTACCTTTAAAATATCTGCTCAATATATAATCAAATTAAGATTTATGAAAAATAAATGAACGGAATTTGGATATGTATATGCCAATATCCTGTTCATATTCAGTTTATAATGCACCCTTAGCTGGGAGTGGTGAATGGAAAACAGACCTAGTTTTTGGTTTTTTTGCACAAACTGGGCAGCTCACCAGAATCAAGCCCGCATTTTTACACTGATAGTTCAAGCCACTGCCATTGCACCAAAGCAATGGCCCTGCTGTTTTGCATGATAATGTTGTGATTTTTTGAGTGTTTAGATGATTAAAATTGAAGTACCTAGCTTAATTACTGACAAATGGGGAGGGACTCATATCCTTTGCGTCGCCTTGTGGTGAGCCACAGGCGAGCCCAAACACAATGGGGGGTGGGGCCCATACACTTTTTGCAGGGCCCCACCCCCCTTTGTGTCTGGGTTCACCTGTGGCTCATCACAAGGCGGCGCAGAGGATACGGCTCAGGGGGAGGGGGAACTTTCAACAACACACACACAAGTGAAAAAATAAAGAAAGTAGGGAGTCCAAATCTGTGATATTCAGATGCTTCTGCATGGGTACTTCTAGAACACCATATTTTGAGTTTCCTTTGGTACTATGGGTGCTTTTTTGTCCTGACAATGTCTATTTTCTCAACAAAATTATAAAAAAGGTATGATGTAGCAATCTTGTTGTAGGTTGAAAGATGGTTTAATGCGGTATATGAAAGATGTTGCTAACAGCATATTAGATGCAGCACTCCAAGCCCTATTCATCCATATCAATTTTTGCCCATCTTAAGAAAAATATTCAAAATTTGTAAACCAATAAGGAGGGGAAAAAACTTAATAAGTGAGACAGCAATCAGGGAAATATATATATATATATATGACAACTAAATCAACATTTTCAAGGGGTAGTAAGGAAAATTGACAGTAGTAAGAGGGGCACTTGCTGCAGTTTTCCCATAAAACCAAATTCTCAGTAGTTTCTCTGACCTACATGGGAAGAACCAACACAACCATACCTTTTGTCTCCCCTTCCTTTAATGGTGTTCCGAATCTCAGATCCTTGAAGAGCACAAACAATTACGTACAGGAAACCTAAGACTCAGTTCAGTCAACTAGACACCCACACGTGCAAATGCTCCACGTGTCAATTCGTAACTCCTATTACCGCCGGAGTTGATCACCAGAAAATCAAGATTTCTGTGGGGGGGGG
>JAOXJP010127562.1:0-13683 GCA_025762735.1 Platanus orientalis | reverse complement strand
TGTGGCTGAAATGAGGATGCTGAGATGGATGAGTGGCAAGACTAGAAAGGATAAAATTAGGAATGAATTCATTCGTGAGAGTTTAGAGGTAGTGCCAATAGACAATAAAATGAGGGAAAGTCGATTGAGATGGTTTAGGCATGTGCAATGAAGACCAATGACTGCACCAGTGAGGCAAAGTGAGACAATACAAGTTGAAGGGGCTAAAAGGACTAGAGGAAGACCAAAATTGACCTGAGTGGAGGTAGTAAAGAAGGACATGGCAGCTTGTAATTTAACAGCAGATAAGGCCCTAAACAGAGCGGAATGGTGGAATAGTATTCATGTAGCCGACCCAAATAGTTGGGATAAGGCTGTTTGTTGTTGTTTGTCATTCAAGTATTACATTTCCAATTAAGTTGTAAAAAATTTAGGAAGTAATTTTTTAAGTTAGGAAGTAATTCCTTGTATAAGAGATGTAATTAGATCTTTTGTGAATCAATCAAGAATATTAATGTCTCAATTGAGTAGTGCAGGAAGTGTGAACTCTTTCGAAAAAAATGCAGGGTCTTATCTCCCATCAACGAGACTTCTCACTAATTCTCCCATTTATCTCCCTTTATTTATTTATTTTCAGAAGCAAGGATCAATTTATTTAAAAAAAATGGAAAAAAAAAAAAGAAAAAACAAAAGTTACAATAAAAGAATTCACTAGGCCTGTGAATGTTAAAAGCAAAAAATAGTAAGTGCAATTAACATGCTAAAGTGTTTAAAAGCAGGGAAACTCGGACGAGTTACTCGACTCAGTAGGGTTCTTGGTTGACCAGCTGCTAAAACTGGGATGTCTTCAACAAGTTAGACACTCCAAGTTTTCCAGGAAATTGCCGATTAATCCATTTTTTTTTTACCCTAATGCCCTCTAACTCACTGTAAAAACTAAAATGTCAAAAACTTTAAAATTATATTATCATTTCCTGTTGTCTTCCTTTTCAGTACTCTATTCTGAGTGACTACCCTTCCCTCATCCTTCCAAAATGTGAGATATAATGTTTTTTTTTTTTACTATATATATATATTAGAATATCAATATATTTTAGTACTAACTAGCTGGTAACTAGGAACGAGCTTGGATCGGTAGTCTTCCGAGCCACTGGACTGATCCGAGTTTATAAACACTGGCCTAAACACAGCAAAGTTCCTTCTATTTGAGTGTCAGAAATATTGTAAAAACAGAACCATAACACATTATGTTTTATCAGTCAGGACAGTTCATGACTCAAATGGTTTGGAATGGTCTTCACTACAATGACTCAGTGAGAATCAAAGTTCAAATCAACTGCCATATCAACCGAGTGATGGAGATGCACGGTGTCACAGCCATGGTTGGTGCAATCCTCTGCTCATCCTCCTCTCAATGGAGTAGTTCGAAGCATCTTCCAAGGTCCTGTAGGCTGTGGTCCCTTATTGTCATTTGTGGTTATCATGAGTATACTGACCTGATTTATTCAAACTTCCATTATTCTACATGGTACTTAACTACTTATGCGTGAACCCACCAATATCTCTCAATCAAATGATTTGTCTTCTTTCTTCTGGAGATGGAACACTTAATTAAATTGAACCAACAAAAAGGAGAGGTTGAATGTGGCCATAGCTCTGTTTAGGATAGACTAAACCTAAGTAATCTGCTTGCATGGATTATGGGGGTGAACCTATCCCCTAAAAAGATGTGTTGTGCATAACATTCAAAATTTGTTTTTGATGGATATATTTCTATATTGAATTATACAAATTTAGGGATAATTTTTTTAGAATGTTTCAAATAATGAGCAATCTTTAGAATTTAGAGAGTATTAGAGAAAAATATAAAAAATTTCAATTAAAATTAAAATATTGTTAAAATAAGCATGACTATACATGCAACAGTTGAAAATATTATAAAAAAAACTTCAATACATGTAACAGAAGAATGGAAGATAACATAAGGACTACCGGAAAAGAATTATTCTTCATCACCTAAAATGTTTTTTTTTTTTTTGAATGTAACAAGAAGTTGTCCCAATCATGAGTGGGGTAACCTTAATAATGCTGCTTTTACTTATCATGGAGAGGCCTGAATCTTCACATTATCAAACATGGTTACTTCTTCACAAGGAAAATTCACAACAATGAGAATATGCTTTTCAGAGTCCAAGATTCTATGGAGTTAGTTTTGCCAAATTGTTCAAAAAATATTTACAAAATAAATTTCGTGCAAAGCTATGTTAAAATATTATAAAATTTTCAGCATGTTCAAAATTTCAATGATATACTACTAATTTTATACTAAAATTAACAAATATTTGTATTCCACTACATTTTTTATTTTTTGGAACAAGATTAGTTAAATTTTGACAAAATTTTGTTCCCCTTGAACTTTGTTTTGCACCTATAAAAAGTCCAGAATTTTGAACCATGATTGTGCAGTGATAAGCCTAACCTTTTTTTTTTTTTTTAAAGCATATGAGCTTATCCATCATATAGCCCTGCATCAAACACTCCCAAATCCAGTTGAATTGAAGCACAGCCCACAAAGTTTGCAGTTGGAGGTCAAAACCACACCTCAAGACCTCAAGATTTTCAAGTTTCCACACCTTAAGCTAGTTTCGTGGCGCATTTTGTTGTAGCACATAGATATTTTTTATCTTTTAGGGTGAAACATTGAGGTATAAAGATACAACTAGTTTCTTTTGTAGTCCATTAATTACTTCTTCTTTGTAGTCCCTACTTGAGGCATTCTCAAGTCCCATGGCACAAGGCACATTCCCTACAAGAAAGCTATTTTTTGAAGCAAGCTTACTTGCAATACAATAAACTCACCGGAATAATTGCAAAGATAATCACACTAATACCATAAGTTAGCTCGGCACATTCAGGTTGCATTATGGTGAATAATCAAAAACTTAGCTAGCCTATGATAAAACGTCACAAGGTCCAACCACACCATCCTCAAGGTTCGTACAATAGAGGTGTGAAGTGGCATGCAAAAGAAATAAAGAGAGTGGAAATCTCTCTTAGAGAATGAAAACTGCTTGCTTCCATATTTTCATAGGCATAAGGTGTAAGAAATTGTGATCATTTGATCAATATATACATTTAATAGACTAAATTTAAGGGATTATTGAGCATCAAGAAATATCCATTAAATTGTGATCATGGATTATAAATATCCTAGCATAATGTATAGAGATTTTACATGTTCTCCAAATTATTGATGATGAAGCCTTTTGTGTTCCAAAGGCTATTGATGGAGATCATTGAATTTTGGTATTCTCTACACCATTGATAGAGAGACCATTAATATGGTTATTAATGGAGATTTTCAGTATTTTCAAAACCATTGATGATAGGCCTTTTATATTATCATTTATGGTGACTTTTTGTGCTCTCTACGTAGACACAAATTTCGTGCGTAAATCTGTAACACGAAATAAATATAACAAATTCAATAAATGAATATTTGTAATAAATGAATGGAACACAACTCTTTGATTTTTACACTCTTTTACAAAAGAGTAAAACCTCTGATTCTTTGTCAACGGAATCCAAGGGCCTGATGACGTGTTTCTTAGATTTAGGTGTTGATGATGCTTAACAATAGGAGAATTACTTATCTTTGGGATTTTACGCTTTATCCAAAAAAAGAGAGAAACACTGCGAATCTCGCTCTCAAGACCAGATTTGTGGCGTATCTCTGAGATGTAAGAAGTCTTCTTCTTTTTAGCAACGAACTGTTGTTGATGGAGAGACTGAAAAGTATGGCTTAAGTCTTCAAACCTTTGGAGAGCTCTAGAGATGCTTTAGGAGTCTTCTTCTCTCTAGAGTTTCTTGCTTCGAGTCTTTTGCCAAAAGTCCATTCTTTATGTAGGAGGGAGGTATTTACAGACTTAAGGTTAAAATCTTGTCAAAACCCTTGAATGACTGTTGATTGGATACTCTTACCCCTTTTAATCTAAAAGAGTGATTGCACATTCATTGTTTGGAGAGAAGTGCAATTTATAGAATTATTTGTATTCCATGAGTGATATAACCTTCCTTCTTTACCCAAGAGATTTCAGATTTGATTTTATTCAAATCTCTCTCTTATGGGTCCCATGTAAATTGGTTTTTTGGACTAGCTAATGGGCTAAGATATGTGGGCTTGGTCTTTTGGGTTATTGTTTAAAAACCCAAATTAGGCCCAAATGGACTTGTCCATGTATTTGGACTTACTTCATGAGTGTAAGGCTCATACATTTTTTTTTTTGCTTTCTGTATACATTTGTAAGGGTGTAAACACTTATTTATAATTTGTGTAAATTTTATGTATCTGCAACCATTGATGATAGACCTTTCATGTGGTCATTAATAGTGGTTTTTGGTGCTCTCTACACCATTAATGAGAGATGATTCATGTGGTCATTGATGGTGGCTTTTGATGTTCTCTACACCATTAATTAGACACATTTCATGTGGTATTGATGGAGACTTTTGGTGTTCTCTACACCATTAATTGAGAGACCTTTTATGATATTGATAGAGACTTTTGATGTTCTCTACACCATTGATGAGTGTGCTAATTGATCATCAATGGTGGCTTTCGGTGTTCTTTACACTATTGATGGAGAAACTTTTCATGTGGTTATTGATTAGATGACCCTTGGTATGACTACAAATTTGCCTACAAAAGGATTGGTCATTGCTCTCACTAAGTATCATTGAATCTTTCATCAAAATTTCAAGATTTGGTATAAGAGATAATAGAATACATTTTCCAAGTAAGACATTTAAAGTGTTGTATAGAGTTTGGTATACTAATCATAAAATCTATAGTTGAATATTTTTTCAACTGTTTCTACGTGAATGATGACATGCACTAAGTTGTGGCAAAACAAGACCTACATGAATAAAAACCACACACATAGTCACGACACAAGAGAATTTAAAGCCTTACCAAAAAAAAAAAAAAAATTATAGAAAGAGTTAACACTGGGCAATCAAGAATATTCAGATCATTGAGGCTTTGTGGAAAAGTAAATTAACTTTCCAAAATGCAAAACTTTCTTCACGTTTGATTGTGTGAAAAATTCCAGAGATGGAAAATGAGTTTTTCTAACCAATTTCCAACTTTTCAAAAAATGGAGCTTGAATTTTCCATAAAAAAAGGTTGGATTGTTGCATCTCTGTTTATTTGCATGGGAACTTGGACAATGAACTGAAGTGAAGTAAAGGTGAAATGAAATGAAGTGATGTGAAGTGAAGTGAAATATGATTTCCCTCAACTTTCCAAAAGGTGTTTGGTTGTCATTGGAAAATTAAGGGGAAGTTAAATTTTTTGAAAGTTTTTCCATGCACTATTTAAATACTTGGATTGGTTCGGTGACTCGAAAGTCTACCGATCTAAGTTACTAAATAACTCGTTCCCATTTATCAAGTTAGTTAATATAAAATTTTATTAATATTTTAAATATTTTATATGAATATAATAAAAAAGAAAATTTTGATAAAAAAATAAAAATAAATGGATGATAGAAGAAAAGTTGAAAGACTCGGAATCATAGTTTTGAGAATCGAACCGATCATTGAACTGCTAAGGTGGACAATCTAGGTCCAACTGGGTTTGACCACTGTTTTACATGATCTAATCGTGGTTTGCTTTAAACATAAGTAAAATGTAATTAAATGCCGAAAAATAAAACATTTCATAATGCATTAGAAGGCTTATGATATGATTTATAATTTTTATACATACAAAATACCAAAAAAATAAAACAATTCATGGAAAACTGGGATTGAAATTTGGAAAGACACATTTCTATTTTTCTTCTTCTTAATTTGTTAAAAAAATGGTTGTTTTAATAGAAACAGGTTGATAAAAAATTGACCGATTTTCATCGGTTTTGACCGATTTTGTCAGTTATATGCGGTTTTTTAGCAGATTATGGTTTTAAACATTTATAGAACCATTTAGGGTGTCACTTTTGGTCAAACTGTGTCAGACCGCCCGATCCGATCCGGTTTTCAAAACTATGCTCGGAATAAAGCACACTATAGGGAAGACAACTAGAGACAGTAATTAGTGGCGGAGCCAGGAATTTATCTATAGGGATTGAACTAAAACTATGATGATTAATTTTTTTTTCTTTTTATATGTTATATATTTTGCTATATATGCTAATACAAAAAGAAAATTTATAAACACAATTTAAGATGTAATGAAGTATTTTATAGCCTAATAAATGTATAACTAAAAGTGTCTATCAAACTTAACAAAAGTTCGGGGAGGTCATCAGTGATCAAAAAGATATTGTTCAATAGGTGAAGGACTCAACCTAGTAGGAAGAGAATGTGTCTACAACAAGAGGTACACTGAGCTAAACCTTCTTTAAATACTACCATAAATACCATGCATATATGTAGACGACATAATCAAAGATCTCATCTTTGGTTACAACCTTATTGGAGACAATTGAGGACCTGATTCATCATGCACACCCAGTACAAGTCTATGAAATTTTTTACTCAAGGCCTTGTTCGGTTTCCATCAAAATCTGATTTTCTCATGATTCTTGGTAAATTAAAATCATTTGCAATCTTGTTTGGTTGCCATGAAAGTCTGGTTTTCTCATGATTCTTTTATTTTCTTTTCTCGTAAGATTTTCTTTTCTATCCTTTTCTATTCAATTCAAGGAAACCAAACAAGTCCTAAGGGAAACCGTCAACTCTTGCCACCTCATGGACTTAGGTTATCATGGCCCCCAATTCACATGGTTAAACCGGTAGTGACACCAAAATCTGGTTCAAGAAAGACTTGACAAGGTTGCTTGCAACCTTAGCTAAAGGACAATAGTTCCTAACGCCTATGTGTAGCATCTAATGAACCTTGAGTCCTTTCTTTATGCTGCCCTTAAATAGGTCCCTTTTGTAACAACCCACACATTCGTTGCATGATTAGATGCGATGATCGGTTTGTATATCGGTTTGATCCGACGCAAAGACCATAGAGGACCTTAGGAAAACTATGGTTGAGTGTCCAATCACAAGTTAAGAACAAGTGACCATAGAAATGCCAAAATGACCCAACACACACCACCTTGCACCACGCCAATCGCTAGTGCCTAAAGGTGAGCGCTCGCAGTGCGGTACCCTAAGCGCTCGTGAGGATAGGCAAGCGCTTGCAAGTAAAAGACTAGAAACAAGAAATTTTTAGAATTGTAGGCCGAGTGCTTGCACACATGGCCCTCGAGTGCTCACGAGGACACGCAAGCGATCACCGAGGGGTACCCCAAGTGCTTGCGATTTGAGGGGACCGCTCGCCACCTCTCAAATTTGAAAAAAATAAAATGGGATTTCTTCCATTTCACATGGAATCTTTTGAGAAAGGGAAATCTCATACCATGATGAGTATATTACCTTATTTTATCCAAAAATATGTTAGATTACACCTAAGGGAAAGAGAGATAAGGAGAATTAGGAAAAGAGCAGAGAAATAACTATCCTAAGGCAAATGCAAGCACATCTTATTAGATCTAGAATTATTTTATTAAAGTTTGGGAAATTGAAGTTTAGATTTATGTTCTAGAGTGTTTTCTCATCGAATCTATATATAAATTTATAGAGATTGGGGATTGAAAAAAGAATTGAACAAGAAAATTAAATGAGAGAAGGATTGTAAGTATTTATGCAAACTTATATCACTAGCTAGCACAATTGCCATCTATGCACCATTTTATGTCTTAGATTTTATTCATCTATTCTTATGTTATGGAATTCTCATTGTTTGAACTCATACATTATATGAATCCATGAGCAATTGGGGATCACACCCATTTATCTAAGGATGGTAAGTACTCATATGTAAACTTATATCACTAGCTAGCATAATTGTCATCTATGCATCCTTCTATGTCTTAGATTTTATTTATCTATCTTTATATTATGAAATTTCCATTGTTAAAACCCATCCATTGTATGAATCCATGACAGATTGGGGATCTCACCCACTAATCCATGGATGGTAAGTACTTATGCAAACTTATATAATTTCTTACACTGTTTTCTACATATTGGGGATCTCACCCACTAATGTGCTTGTTTTCTCACAAGCATACTGACATCATTAGTTTGAGATTCATGTTATTAACCATGCCTATATTACATAAGAGAAACCTATGTGTAAATTATATCTATTGCCTTATGAATATAGTTTACATTTGTACTTATCGAGCTCGTCAAACTCACCCAAATTAGCACAGGTTGTGATGGTACGCGATGGATTGTTGACGCGTGGAGGTGATTCATGTTTTGATGTGACTAGTACGAAAGAAACTGGATGAGGAATTTTCATTTTTATGTCTTTTATTTTTATTCGGATGAATGTAATAAATGTATTTATGATGTATTATGACTGTTAACACATATTTGAAATCCACTAGTAAAAGAGGGACACGTGGAAAGTGATGACACATAAGCAAAACAATTGCGAAGGCAAGCCACATTGGGCAAAATATGAAGCATAAAGGAAGGTCCCACTAGTACCATGTTAAGGATACATGATCCAGTCAGTGAACAAAGTGGTCCATGATTTAAACAGAAAAAATGGTTGGATAACGAACGTGGAGGAGTAACTGTAGCATCATGGACAAATTCCTATAAATAAAGAGAAATAGTGAATTGCAGAGAACAACTCAATCATTATCAACAGATTCTACTTTTTATCAGTAGTCGTAGTTCTAGATTAGGCTTAACGGTAGTCAAATCCTGTGATGACTCGAACCCCCTGTCTTGGGTGATTTGACTACACCGTAGACCTAAATTCAACGAGATTCTTCCAGGAGAAGGACAATGGCCAACCTGTGTCGTTCGTAGAACCAGATTCAACGAAGTCCTTACAGAAAAAAGGGCATCAGCTAATCTGACTTGTTCACGAAACCAAGTTCAACGAGGTGCTTCTAAGAGAAGAGTAGTGGATAATCTGCATTTACTCGAAGGATCAGATTCAACGAGGTCTTCCCTATCTCGAGAGGATAGACAACGGCTAATCTGTCATTCGAAGGTATCCCTGTAACTGACATTGTACTATTTTTACCTTCAATTTTAAGTAAATTCTTCTTTTACATTGTCTATACTGGGTGCCATTATTTAGTGTAAAAGTCCTCAGTCTAGAGGCATTATCGAACCAGGAACCATTTTGATAATCCAAGTTAGAAAGACTAGCACACATGTCAATCCCAAACAAAAGAATTATTGTTGACAACCAACAAATTGGCAACCACAGTGGGAGGTTTCAAAGTATTTGTTGTGTACTCAAAGCCATAAAATGGCACCCTGACAAGACAAATAACCAATCAATGTCTCTCAACATCGAAAACAAGCTCGGTGATCTCATTGAGAGAATGGAAAAGGAATTCCAAATGATGTCAGGTATCTTAGGAGATGTCCTACTAAAGATACTTTAGCCTTTACTAGAAAACGTACGAGCCAGTCAGAACCTAGGCACTAGGGACAGAGGAGTGGTTGACAAAACTGATATCCTAGAATCCTTGAATAGGCCCGGGGGGCACAAGAGACCTCTCGGATACCCTAAAGAGCCTCGAGTCAAAGTTTTCCCTGAGCAAGCACAGCAGGAACACATTCGAGTGTGCACAAGGGGGCCATGATATGGGAATTAGGGCCTTATGGGATATCCCACAGGGACCAATGTTCAACTGGATCCCGAAGGGGTCAAATTACATGAAAACCCGATGTTCGAGATCAACGAGGTGCCTCGACAAGAACATTGGGGGCTCCCAGATCAGGGAACATGACCAATGTAATGATCGAGCCAGGTATTATGGTCCAAACATTCAATGACCTCACCGGAATGACTAATTTAGGTATAACGGCCATCCACATGGACACGCAGCCACAGGACCTCCTCCTCCTAGGAGGCAAGAGCCACCCAACTACTAGGAAAACCAATTCCATAGGCGAAATGCTAATGGATATATTGGGACAAATTGACTGTACTGTGGGGAGCAAGACCCGCAAAACTATTGGGAAAATCCCACTCCTAAAAACGAGGAACTTGTTGACATGGGTATGGGCTACCAAGCTCAACCTCCAAATTACCAAAGGGCCTACCCAGGCTCAGAACGACCATATGGCGCTATCCCATAAGGGTACGCCCAAAATCCTAGAGAACAAGTTATAGGAGTTCTTGAGGAGTTGTATGAACATAGCCTTTAAAGGGCTACACAACCAGCATATAGAAAACACTACCCTGAGCAAATTGACAAGGACTACGAGTTCCCTTGAGGGTATAAAATACCTGACTTCGCTACTTTTTCAGAGGAAGATAATAAAATAGCCATAGAACACATAAGTCAATTCATTATATAATGTGGAGAATTTTTCAATTTAGGGTATTACAAACTAATACTATTTTTAAATTCCCTCATAGGGCAGACTTTCACTTGGTACACTAACCTCCCACCTAACTCAATAAGAAGTTGAGAAGAAATAGAGGATAAATTCCAAGCTCATTTTGCTTGAGCAGACATTGAGGTCTCGATGGCTGATTTGGCCAAGTTAAGGTAACAACTAGGAGAAACTGTGAAATAATTCATTATGAGGTTCAAAAGAGCCAAGTCAAGGTGCCTTAGTGGCCTACCCGAGATCGAGTTTATAAAACTTGCCCAAGACAGGTTTGATTTTGAGCTTACGAAGAAATTCAAGGGAATGGCCTTTGATTTATTTGAATTGTCAGAGAGGGCCACCCGTTATGAAAACATTCTCCGAGAGGAGAATTAATGTCGAAATTTGTCGTATGGGACCTATTATCAGGACCCTAACTATGAGGTCGACCTAGCGGAATTTGTAGGAAACAGACCGTTCACATGTGAGGCTATGGCTAGAAAAGACAGCCAGGCCCAGGAGTCAAATAAACTGCAAGCTACAACAAAAACTTATTCCTTCAATCTGACTAAGGCCTACCAGATATTTGACATGTTATTCAAGGCTAAGTAGATCAAGTTAGTCAGGAGGCACAAGATCCCCACACACGAGGAGTTACGTGCGAAGGACTATTGCAAGTGGCATAACTCCTTTACACACCCGACTAACAAGTGTATAGTGTTTCAAAATATCATACAAGAAAGGATTAACAAAAAATTGCTTCGATTTCTAGAAAAAAACTGAGGCTATGGAAGTAGACACTAACCCCTTTCCAAAATTTGTGGATGTTGATATGATAATGATAAATTGGACAGGGAAAAAGAAATCACAAAATGCCACAAAATGAGTAAAAATATGGGATTTACTAAAGTTGTACATTATGCAGGACCATGATCGAGACCTTCAACTGTTAGCAGGGCTACAAATATGGCTGAGTGCGGGAAAAACATTTGAATACTTCAATGTAAAGACATGGGAGTCACAGCGTGATGGCAGAAATGACGAAAAGAATTTGGTCGAAGAAGACGATTTCTGTCTTTGCGATAGATGTGGTAAAATAATGGCCAATCTTATGGCCATGACTGCAAAAAGAGAGGATGAAAACCAGTCAAGCCAACTCAGAAGAGGAAAGCACACCCTAGTGCAAGAATCCCTTTCCATGCACCCCGTGCCAATGACTGACGACCCAACAAATGGGCAAGAGAAAGAGGACAGTATGTGAATAAACACCCTGGATGGGGATAAAGCAACCCTGGGAGGTAGCACAATCCTCGAGGATAGTTAAACCACCTACTGAGGAGATCGATAGGTGGGTGGAAGTGATCGTGCCTGCTAACAGGCAGCATAACCAGAACATCCCAATATACAAGTATGGGTATAACCCTAACTTCCCCTCAATGACCAGGACTTAAAAAAGGAGGTGGTTGAGGCAACAAGCCTGAGCCCGACAAGGAAACTTGACTCAGGTTCAAAGTCAAGAGTCAGGTTTATAGCAGGACAAATGAGGGGAGGCCATCCAGCATCAGGTGGCCAGACATACTAAGCCAAACTGCCAATTCGAGATGTCATCCGATGGTGAATCAAGCAGAAGAGAGCACAAAAAGCTGGAGAGAGGATATTATCCCATCCTCAATGTCAACGATAACTTGGAGCTTAGATTGATACAAGTACTTATTGGCCGAAAGCTAAGAAAATCTAAGAAGGCTCCCCAAGACAAGCTGCCTGATATCTCAATAAAAATCCAGACTAAAGGAGGAGAGGAACAACAACGACAACATAGAAGTTGGGCAGACATGGCAGAACTACCGTAACAGGAAGACAATTTTCTCGATTTTGAGAAGGAAGGATTATTTGTTGACTCCTTCACACCTTCAGAATTAATAATAGACAATCTCCCTATCGACAAGGGTAATATCGCTAATGTCCATTTTGGCAGTCACCCCGAGAGGGAGGTCGACTGTAATATGATTCTCACACTGCCTACCGAGTTTAAAGCCCACCAAAACCAAGTGTCTGAGGTGGAGAAGGAACTTTGGGATATCATCTCAGAGAAGTGGGCAGCCATAGAACTGGAAGAGAATGTGCCAAAGGAAGATGAGTGCAGAACAAATGCAGATGAGAGTACAGGTAAACTTACTTTTGATAAGTCCTCAAGGAATATGACCCAACATTTGAAACCTTTATACATAAAGATACATATAGAGGGTCGACCCACTAATAGAATGCTAATCGACAATGGGGCGGTTGTTAACATCCTCCCTTTGTCAATGATGATAAAATTATCAAAGGTCGATAGGCACCTAGTGCCAATAGATGTGTCTATTTGTGGTTTTTTAGGGAACGCTACTCGAACTAAAGGGGTCCTTCCACTCAAGTTACGAGTCAAAAGTCGAACACAAGTGACTGCTTTCTTTGTGGTCGACACTGCTTCAAACTATAATGCATTGTTGGGGAGAGATTGGATACACTCGAACTAGTGTCTCCCATCATCTTTGCACCAACTTTTAGTATTTTGGAATGATATTAATTGTGTAGAAGTTGTATATGCAGATCAAAAACCATTTCTGGCCTCAGCAAACAATGTCGAGGCCCATCTTTATAATGACAGTGTTGGCACAATTAAGCTAGTCGGACAAGACAGCGAAGGAAAACCAACGAAGGTCACCGTACGAAAGAGTTAAGAAGAAAAAGCCTCAACGAGTCACGAGTTTAATGAATTATGCAGAGAACTGATTGACCCCGATGCGATAATAGGGCTAGAGATATCGAGCCCGGAAAGCAAACATGAGTCAAATGGCTAATCCAAATAAAGAGAAACAAGAGGCCATACAAATGGTTATGAAAACACTGTCAGGATATCTAATAGAAAAAAGAGTCGAGACGTATCTTGTTGAGTGTAGTACACAAGAGTTACCCTATGAGCATGACGCCGCAGGAATCGATAAACTAAGAACGACCACTGCTAAACTAGATGATCTAAAGGCCGAAGTACAAGATGAGTTAAGAGAAGTAAACCTGGGTATCACAGAAGACCCACGAGTAACGTACGTCAGTACCAAACTCAAGGAGTCAAAGTTCGAGCAAATCACAAGCGTCCTAAGGAAATACAGAGATTGCTTTGCCTGAGACTACTCAGAAATGCCCGAGTTGGATAGAAGGCTTATCGAGCATCGACACTGTTACACCTAGACTAATGATCCAACTTAATGAACCAAAAATCCATGGTAGCTTTACTTGCAAGTATACAAGTGT
>JAOXJP010127551.1:0-13685 GCA_025762735.1 Platanus orientalis | reverse complement strand
TTCCTTTCCATTTAGTCTCTTGTAGACAAGCAATATTAACTATCCTTCTTTTCATAGTGTCCACTAACTCTATACTCCGTTACAAGGCATCTTCTCTATGGTTAAAAAACTATAAAAACCTCTACTAACTATTGTTAAAAATTTCAGATTTTGCATTAATTTTTTTAAAATATTACTATATTTCTCCTCAGTGTCAGATTCTTTATCATCCGATATATTTTATCCATCTTTAAAATTTTTAAACAAATCAATAAACATTTTTTGTGATGGAAGCATAAGATTCCACTATGTTGAAATACTTGCACTTAAAAGCATAAGAATGCAACTTGTTTTAAGCATGAGAAAAAGAATGATATAATAAGCAAGTAAAAAAAAACTAATAGATATATAAACGATAATAATTGTAGTAAATTTTTAAATAAATAAATATAGCACTGAAAAATGACATTTAACAAAATTGAAAGATACAAAATAATGATTTGCAAAATGAAATTATAGGAAAATAATTAAATTTAAATATGTTTTGAATTTGAAAACCAATATAACCCATTATGCACAAAATCGTAAAGAGATTGATAAAAGGTGAAGGAAGTTTATCTTATAAAAATATAAAAATTAATGTTTTATGCATCATGTAAACATCAACTAAACCTATAATAACTAAATTGACAAAATAAACAAAATAACATACTTATCATACATAGAAAAATATAATAAAACAATTTATAAGTATAATGGAACCATAAAATGAGATTCTACTAGCATATAACAACATACTCATCATATTCAGTCTCCATCACTATTACTGTAAATAGCCAAAATTCATTATACTCCTAAGGAACACAAAAAAAATATCTAAACTCCTGTATAAGACAGTAAAAAAAATGGATAATCATTATGTGTTAACAAAATGTTATCTTATCATTATTAAGTTCAACATAAAATCGTATTTTTAATGTCTGTAAACTAAATAAATTTATATTGTTTATTTAAAACATAAAACCAATCATAACATAAAAACAAAAACATAAGGTAATTGGAATACATTAATAAAATTTGTTTGATATCAATGACAATGTCTTTAGATTGAGGAAGAGAAGTATGCAAGATTATATAACCAAATTGGTGAGATTAAGCATTAAACTATTATAGTTAAATTAAACAAAAAAAATCATATTATATTAATTATTTAAATTTTATTTTCATTAAAATAAAAAATTATAATAAATCAAATAACAGAATAAATAAACAATGAAGTTACAAAACTATATTGATGACAAAGAATTAAAAAAAGAATAATAAGATTACAACCCATATTATTATAATTTAGTCTCTTGATTAAATACATTCATTTTATCATTAAAATTGTTAAAATGGAAATATAAGTTTATCATGTTTGAAATACAATTTATTTAAAGCAAAAATCTTCTCTTTCAACTTTATCATTTTCTTTTTAAGTTTTAAGTACTGTTTTTTCTTCGCTAACATCATTCTATAGCTTTATTCACTTAAAGCCTATCAAATAAATGAAGCAAACATATCTTAAAAAAATAATTAATGCCATAAGAATGAAGAATGATACTCCGTTGTAAACCATTTTCCATATAATTAAAAAGTTGTAAAAGTTTTCAGTAATTATTGTTAAAAATTCAAGACTTAGCATTAATTACCTTAAAATATTACTGTCATTCTCTTAATTTCAAATTCTTTATCATCTAATATATTTTGTTCATCTTTCATTTTTTTTAGTAAATTAATAAACATTGTTGGTGATTGCAGCACAAGCTCTTAATGTGTAGTACTTGCAACTAAAAGTATAAAAATATGATTTTTTTAAACACGAGAAAAAAATCATACAATAAACAAATAAAAAAACTAACCGATATATAAAGGCTAATAATTTTAGTAGAATTTTCAACAAATAAATAAAACATCGAAAAATGACAACTAAAAAAAAAATACAAAATAATGATTTGCAAAATGTAATTATAAGAAAATAATCAAGTTCAAATATATTTTGAATTTGGAAACCTATATTACCTTTTATGCACAAAATCGTAAAAAAATTGATAGAAGGTGAATGAAATTTATCTTTTAAACAAAATAGAAATTAATATTTTATACATTAGATACATGTCAATTAAACCTATAGTAGCTCAATTGAAAAAAAAAAATGAACAAAACAACATACTCATCATATATAGAAAAATATAACACAACAATCTTTAAGTGCAATGAAGCTGCAAAATGAGACTCCACTGACATGTAGCATTATATTCATTCAGTCTCCATCACTACTATTGTTAATAGCCAAAATTCATTATAATTTTAAGGAACACAAAAAATATCCAAATTCTTCTATAAGATAGTCGAAAACTGGATAAACATTAGTTTTTCTTATTATTATTGAATTCAACATTAAATCATAATTTTGATTATTGTGAAATGAATCAATTTATAGTTTTCATTTAAAACATTAAACTGACCATAACACAAATGAAAAAAATACAAAGTATTTAAAACATATTGATAGAACTTGTCTAATATAAATGACAGTGTCTTTACAGTAACGAAAATGATTAGGTAAGGCAATATAAATAGGTTGGTGAGATTGAGCATTAAAGCATCACAATTAGATGAAATAAAAAAAAAATCATATCATATTAATTACTTGAATTTTTTGTCATGAAAAATAAATAATAATAATAATAATAATAATAATAATAAATTAATTAATACAATAAATAAACAATAAACATTCAAATTGAATACATGACAATGACTTAACAAACAATAATAATAAAATTGTAACTCGTATGTATGCATTGTTATAACTCAGTATTTCGATTGAGATTATTGTCAATGAGGTATAGTAGATCTAAGAAAAATCACAATTAAAATAATTTGCTTGTTTTAGTTCTTATAGAAGATTTTCTTAATTTTATTTTTTACTACTAAGAAAGTTCTCTTAGAATTTGCTATATTTTGTTCGGAAAAATAAATTATATGAAAATAATGAAGATGAAAAAAATGTTTTTAAATAGAAAAATTATTAGTATTTTCATTAAAAAAATTAAAAATATATATAAATATAAAAATAATAAAAATGATTACAAAAATATTTAACTTATCACAAAACAAGTATTTTGATTATAAGATAATTCTCAATATATAAAAGAGCACATAGACCCATTTTTGCTAATATTTCAGATTTAAAATATTTATTATTCAACCAAATAATTGGTGCATTAATTTTATCCTTAAAATCTTTAAAATGATATATAAGTTTATCATGTTTGAAATACAATATATTTAAAGCGAAAATTTTCTTTTCTGACTTTATCATTTTTTATTTAAGTTTTAAGTGTTTTTCTTCGCTAACATCATTCTACAATAATATCCACTTTAAACTTATTCAATAAATGAAGTAAGCATATCTTAAAAAAATAAGTAATGTTGTAAGAATAAATAACAATACTCCGTTGAAAGCCATTTTCCATGTAGTTAAAATGCTATAGAAGTCTCAATTAATTATTTTTAAGAATTCAAGATTTTGTATTAATTCCTCTAAAGTATTAGTGACATTTTCGTCAATACCATATTCTTTGTCATCTAATATCTTTCGTTTATCTTTCATTTTTTTCAATAAATAATAAACATTGTTGATAATGGTAGCACAATCCTTTACTGTGTTGAATTACTTATACCTAAAAGAATAATAATATGATTTTTTTAAGCATGAGAAAAAGAATAATAAAAAAAATAAATCAAATAACTTAAAGATATATAAATGATGATAATTATAGTAGAATTTTGACCAAATAAATTGAACAAAACTTAAAAATGACAATTAGAAAAAATGAAAGAAAAAGAAATAATGATTTGTAAAAAATAATCACAAGCAAATAATTAAGTTCAAATATATTAAATACTAGGATACTAGTATTTAGTAATGATATGTTTGAAGAAAAAAAACAATACGTTTGAAAATAAATTAATAAGAAATATAGTATGCTAACTACTATCCTTATTAGTAAGGGTTTTTTTTTTTCACCTACATTTTCTTTTTCTTTTGCTCCTTAATCCTTCTAACCAACTAATACGGATGATGGCTAGAAAACTGTTTCTTGCTAATTTGTTTTCAAGCATATTGAATTTTTTAAACATATCATTTTTAAATGATATTATTCTATATTTTAATTTCTAGCACTAACTTGTCTACTTATATATATTTATTCAATTTTCCTAAGATCTAGGGTTTAAATGTGTTTAAATTCTTTAGGTTTCTAAATTCAAAATATATTTGAAATTATTTATTTTCTTGTGATTACTTTTTCATTCAACAAATTGAAAGAATTATTGAATTTTGGATGTTTATGCTTTATATTTAAAAAATCCAAACTCAAGCCTGATAAATTCTACATGGATTTGGATAGGGTGGATGATTAGGTCAGGAATTGCCAGCTTTAAGGTAAGACATTTGGGGGAAGCAAAATGTCATCCATTTACTAGTTTGTCATGAATTCATATCACATGTTTGTTAAAACTAAAAAAAAAAAAAATTAAATTAAAATGAAAATGGTGAGACATAATCTATACAAGTAAATATAATATATAGATTATATCGACAAACAAATCTACATTACAAAAATCTTAAAATAAATTAATTAAGTACTTTTAACATCCATAGAACAATATCAACATGTAGTGATATTAGCTATTGTAATAGTATTTACATTAGTAAGCGATGTTTAACATCCCTTCTTAGCACTATATGGTTCTATTGCAATGTTCAAAATCCCTTCTTAGCGATGTTTGAGTGTCCTAGACTTTAGTTTTGGGAAATGAAAAGAGAGAAGAGAAAATAAAAGAGTACACTCAATATATAATAAATTGACATGAAACTATTATTGCACTTGAAATAAATGGAACAATAAAAAGGGAATATAGTTTATTAAAAAATAATAATAATACTAAATTAAATGGGAGAGAGATTTTTTACTTCTCCTTTTATAATTTGTGTGGTTTTGGATGACTACTTTAAACCTCAAACGAAATAGATTTGGCCTATTTTTTGTCTTTTTTTTTTTTAATCTTAAAAATTTTAACAAAAAATGAAATGAAAAAGGAGGGAGTCGGAGAAAGAAGGGAGAGACAAAGTAAAGAAGGAGGAGTTCCTTCTTTTATACACTTTTAGGTAATTAGTAGGACAAGTAAATACGAATGAATATTAGTATCTAATTTGGTATGGTAGCATGGTTACTTGGGTTAAATAAGGTTTGGTGGGATATTTTAGGATATAATTGTTATTATTTGTATATTTAGCTTCATGGGAATAACAAAATGTTTTAGGGTTTGGTGGATATTTTAAGATAGGCTTTAGTGAGATATTTTAGGGTAAGTTTTTAATTATATGTATATCTAGGGGTATTTGGTTATTGTCAGCACCTAATTTTGGTGCATTTTCTAGTACCGACGCTTCTCTTCAAATCAACAAGCTAGCAGAGCAATCCCTAACCTCTTTCCATAATTCAGCCAATAGATAGATAAATATATTGATAGAGAGGCTCATAAACCACGCTTAACAAACAAGAGAAATGACATTTTAGAAAAGAATGAAATGAATACAATGATTTCAAAAATAGGTAAAACAACATTTACATTTAAGACATTAAGTAATAAATAGTTAAGCAAAGGATTGAAAGAAACAAAAAGAAAAGCACTTTACAATGAAAAAAAAGAGTTTGAGGTACTCAGACACTTTTAGAGACAAATATCATTCCAATTGGGCACTTGGTGTTAATTTTACCCGTTGCGACTCTTGTCACTCCTCTTTAAAAGCAACATGCATGTAAAAAACTTACTACTAGACATATAAGAATTAAAAAAGTCATACACATGTTAAAAAACCCTATACATGTTATTCCCATTTTTTTTATTTAACAACAGACCATTATTAATATATTTATTTATTTTATCAAAATTCAAATTATGAAAACAATTCGACATGTACTTGATCATGTCAGCCTCACTGTTTGCACTCATACCATTCAGCAAAACTTTATTTTTAGTACCAATTTCTACAAGAATTCTTATTATCACCTCATTTCCAACACCACAGTCATCCATTTGATCAAGTTTTTCTTTTCTTGTATTGTATTGTATATCTCTCCCCCTTTTAAAGATATCATTATTGAGTTTCCTATGAGACTAAGGTGTAGAATGTCGAAAACTTTCATAATTTTTTTTAGTTTCTTACTAATCAATATGATATTTAAAATTTGACAAAATTGCAAACTTAGCTATTTTTACATTTAAGAACGCAAATTTAAAATATACTTAAAAAGATAGAAAAAGAAAACTTGAATTATATTACAAAAATTGAATATCACAAATGATTGAGGTGTAACCCAAATGATGAGCCCTCTCTTTATATAGATTTACCATTTACAATGGATGGCTTAGATTATACAATATGTGATGCAGGGGAACATGCGTAGGTGATGAATCTTACCAACAAATTGGGACAATCTTCCACGAACCTGTTGAATTTCAAAGCTGAATTTACCAGGAATAAGGACTTGTTGATTTTCCCTAAAGGAAAACACCAAGAATTAAATAGAGAATAAATCTCAATGAATAAATAACTCAAATCAAATCCCCCTCTTCATTACATTGAGCTTATTTATAAGCCAAAAACTAAAAAAATAGAAAACCCTAACCAAATCTAAGAAATTCGTCAAAAAATTCGCAGGGAAATATTCTAATCACATCCATCATCTTGGAGCACGATTTTCGCCTTGAAAACGGCCGAATTTGAAAAAGTTTCATGAAATATAAGTTATAACCCTTGAAGTCTTCTTTCTAACGCCATAAAGATCTCCTCAATCGGATATCTGTACAAAAAGTTATGCCTTCTGGACTAAACACTATGCAGAACCTTTCAAATTCCGAATTTATGCGAATTTCTCCTTTTGAACCAAAATAGAATCATAAACTTCTAAAAACTCTTTTCTACTAAAAACCAATACTTAACAAATAAAAAGGTTCCTAATAAAACCCAAAAACTTGATAAAATAAAAATCATATTACTAATTTCTTTTCTGCCTTGATTTTTCTTTGAAAAATAACCACCCTGAAATCATGTGCTGCCATGTGTCGCATTGCATCAATATGTCATAAATCCAATGATTAGAAACTCTCTAAAACTCTTGAACTTCTTTTCCTTACTCTTATCTATAACCTTCCACCACCTAATAAGAACTTTCCAGAATTGTAGAACATCTACAAAATATCTACACATTATAAACTATGGTAAACAATAGTTTATCACTAAAGTTAGCATATAATAGTTATAGTCTATTAACCTTTTAATTATATGCATGTTATGCAAGTGTGTAGAAGAATGTTGTAAGTCATGACAATCTCCCTGATCAAATCTTGAGAGATCTACACCACTCACATGAAATATCTTAGAATGCTTTTTAACCTAACACAATGTATAAACACTTCTCCAATTAACCTTCTTATATGATAAATAATGGTAGTCAATTCAATATTAATGGGCAAATGATCAACATCTTTAAGTAAAGTGTAAAGAAATATTAATATGTTGGATATTCTTCTCAAATGAAATGTATTTCCAAACAAAAAGAGAAAATTAATTAGAGAACTTTACTTTAAATTGTAATTATTGTTAATAATGTTTAAATTAATGATATTATAATTAAATATGGTAAGGTGTATTTAATAATTAATTAATTATTCATTAAATCTAGATATTTATAGAAGGAGAACTAAGGTAAGTATGCCTTTGGTGTTTGTTTAGAATTCTAAACCTAAATCCTAGAAAAAAAAGAAAAAGAAAAATGAGTATAAGTTTAGCTGTGATGGTTTGAGGTGTTAAACTTTAGCCAGACAAAATCACATACAATGGGCATGGGTTAGGGGTGAGTATGGGCCTGGGCCAGCCCGACATTTGGCCTGAAGAGGCCCAGCCCAAGCTAAGCCTGATAGGACCCAAGCCTAGTCCAAGGCCCAAACTTTTTTAAAGGGTCGGGCTTGGGCTTACCTCAGCCTAGCCTGAGGCCCGAACTTTTCTATATATAATATATATTTGTATTATATAAAACTTGTTAAGGGACTGCTTGGCAGCCACCTGTAATGTAATTATTTCATTTCAAATTTCTAAGGCATTTGTAGCCATAAAGTAATGGTTCAAAATGAACTCATTCAGATTTACACTTTTTTTTTTTTATGAATTCAGTCAGATTTCTTCTTGATAACATATATCATTTCATTTTGTAAAAAACCTAAGATGACTTCATTTTTAATTTCAGTTAGCAATCAAAAAAAATCTGAATGAGTTCATTTGAACCATTACTTAATGGCTACAAGTGCCTTGGAAATTTGAAATGAAATGATTACGTTACAGGTGGCTACTAAATAAGCTATAAGTCTTTTCAAATTATTAAAAATTCATAGCTCAATTTGTAAAAAGATTTTTTTTTTTTCAAAAGGTCTTGTGTGCAACGCTTAGTGAGATAAATGATTTTTTTATAGTAAATAATTCTTAAAATTTAAATATATGTTTTCTAAGCTTTTAAAAACTAATAAGATCTTATAGTTTAATTGGTAATGCAATATTATATTACTAGCAGATGAACCCGTGTGTGCACATACACCTGATTAAGGTCCAATCATAAGAGTGTTAACAAATAAATAAATAAAGGAAGATAAAGAAAAGTGGGAAGAAAACGTCGAATGAGTGAAATTTAAGGAGATAGGTACATAGGTTCTTATCCTCTCCAGATTCTTAGGATTCAGTTAACATTCAGCAAATTTCAGTGGTAAATATGTTTCCAAAAAAATCAACAAACTGAACTTCACCTTTTTTTATTTTTTTCCACTTATCAACAACTGAAATTTTTTGACTGGAGAGGATCAAGTGGGTAGGTACATGGATGAGTAAATTTAGGAGGAGGGTAAAGAAGTAGGAGAATGGAGATATAAAGAGAAACACTTGTTAAAAAGATGACCAAATAAATAAAGTTTTTATAACAACAATAGCACGGGAGAGATATCAATAATTTAATTGATAAAATAAAATATTCAATTTTTTTGGTATCCATATAACTTGATAAATTGTTTCTAAAAATAAAATAAAAAAACTGAAATTTGAGACAGAATTTCAAAAGTGAATGTGAAAACTAAAACAAACAATGTGCAGTCAAATTATCTTTTAGATAGAGCCAAAATTCCCTTCTCCAACCTTGTTAGATGATAATCTTGTGTTGTAGCTTTCATTTCCTTATAAGAAAACACTTGAAAATGTGGAAGAGTTTGTAAACCTTGTTCCTTTGGTAACTTTTGTACAGTAATTTATATTTCATTACAAAGAATAAAAGTTAGATCAATGTCAACAAAATGTTTTATAAGTTATAGTAATTAACTCAATAGTTATCAATAATAGCCCCGCTAGAGTTAATGAGTCTTCAATAATAAAAAAAAATAAAAAAAAGCTTTATTTATATTACCCTTTCCTAACTTTGATGCAACAATAAAATAAGAATGATACAATTAATGCATGAAACAGACCAACTTCGCTCAAATGTTTTGAAAATTTAAAATGGAATGATTTTATAACAGGTGGTAACCAAAAGCTACCTTAATCAATTAAAACAAAATTGGCACATAATAAACAATGCTGCCTAACAGCTTTAGGTTGTGAAATTCATGGGTCAGTCCGAAACCCAATAAAACCCATAAAGCTGGGCTTGGGTCTAAATATTAAAAAAGAATCCAGGCCCAAAGCCTGATGCCTAATATGGTGGGCCTAAGTTGGCCCTAGTATAGCTCGGCCCAAACCCGGCCCATGTCTACCCATAGCAAGGGTTATATGAAATTTCAAAATCCCACCCATTTTATTCTATATGACGTTCCCTGGTGTCTTAGACACCACCCTGGACAACAACTCATGAACACCAACTCCTGGATAGGACATTTGCTCCCTACTACATATGAATAGTAACCCTTGCCGACCAGAAATGCCTGTTCACTGGTTAACGATCGGCCAAAAAAGTTCATAAACGGATGGTTAGAAGTATGCATTTGGTCTGATTTTTGGGTGATAGATCTGAATTTACCAAAAAAAAAAAAAAATGATAAATCTGATATCACAGCGATATCTCATATCTCAAACCCTAAATTAAGAAAGAGACACAAACAAAAAACACAAGGAATGCGATTTGGTGAAAACAAGACACCTTTGAATAACGATGATCGAATTCTTCAAATCGTGCCAGATTAAGGCTTGAAATTCGTCTTTCTTCCTCTCGATTAAGCTTCCACTGAAATACGCTTCATCTTCTTGTCGAATCCCTGAGAAAGTAGGGTTGTCCATCAAACACTCCACCTCCTCCTACACCTGATTCGAAGCTCCGCGGGGTAGTCTCGCTTTGTAATGCGAAATCAATGAAAAGGGTTGCTCCTTTGCAGACATTGAGGCGCAATCCTTAACTGAGATTGATTCGCAGGAAAATCTCGATTAAGCTCCCATGATTGATTTCTCATTCAGATGACGACCGGAAAATCGCGTTCGTCGCTGGATTTACGTGTTTCCGATGGTTTTTCCAAGTTGGAAGATGCTGTTTCTTGAGATCTGGCCGTGCGCCGGGTAAATGAAATCGTTCACGGACAAATCATGCCAGACAAATCCGTTCGTTTTTTAAGCTCCTGAATAAAAAAAATAGACTAAATAACAGAGCGAACAGAGCAGAAGAAGCTGGGATTAAATGGGATTTACCTTTTCGAGTTGATGTTTTAGCTCTAGAGTTGAAAGCATTGATGACCATTATCCGTTCCACCGGAACCGTGATCTCTACCTTCCGATCGGCGACGGCCGGTGGAACTGGCGCACAAATCCAGTCCCCCTCCCTCAGGTGCTTCGTCGCCGGATCAAAATCAGGCAAGCCCCCTCCTTTGTGCCTCCTTCCGGCACTCCAAATTATACTTGATATGGCTTCCAAACTCACGCTGCCACTCTGCCACGATTCGCAAGGCATCCTTCGTGAGGATCTTTGCGTATTCGAAATCGTATCGGGCTCTGATCTCTACGGCGCATCATAGGCCCCATCGATTTTTCCGATCGATGGCTCCGTCTGTGCATAAGGTGAAGTGTTCGACATCTTCTAGTACTACTGTTGACTGGAGGACCGCAGGTCGCCGGAGAATGGAGCGGAACGCGTAGGTGATCGCTGCATGTCGCCGGAGTGCTTAGTGCAGATTGGTTCACGCGAAGAAAAAAAAAAAAGGTTTCCCGCGGAGACAGGATTGAGTACAGTGACGAAAGAGAGAGAATGACAGTGGGTCACCGGCAATTTTAACCTTTTTTAGCATTCTTTTAAAACCACGCCTTTTTAAAATTCAAATATAGTCACGTGTTGTGTGAAGAGTGGACTGCTTTTTACCGTACTAAAAATTACGGAAGCAACCTGCATGACCAGTCGACTTTAGTTCTTATCTACCTTCCATGAATTGATTAGGAAAAGAAAAAAAACACAAAGAAAAGAAAAGAAAAGAAAAAATTTGAAACTTTAGGACTGTTTGGTTGTTAAGAAAAAAAAAATGAAAAGAAAAAGCTTATGTTACTTTTTCATGAAAGAGAAGATTTTTATGTAAGAGTGGTGTGAAAATAAAATGTTGACTGACAAAGAAAATAGATAACTGCGTGAAAAAAATTGAAAATCTAACATTTCTCATTTTTAGCAACCAGACGGCTTGAAATTATTTTCTTGAGAAAATTTCACCAAGAATAACAAGAATAGTCTCGCAAGGTAAAACTCTGACTAATTTTAGAGAGAGAGATTTTGACTACCGGTTTTAATCGGCCTATTGAAGCCTTCAGTTTCATCGACCCAACAGATCCCATCGTTTAGTAGGTGTGCCTGCACACAGCTCGACAACACCCTTCACGTCCAAGTTCTGTAGCATCTTGCAAACCTAAATCCCTCTAGACGTTCCAACCACTATGTGAGCATTTCAAATATATTTTTCTTCTTACTAACAAGATAGAAATATAATAATACTCGTATGCGTAACTAGCACTTCTGTCACGAATGTCAAAGAAAAGAAGCCCCATCTTAATGAACAATCAAACACATTGTTTATGGATACTCTTTTCTCAATTTGATAGGAAATATACATTTTTTAAAAATAACTTATTCTAAAGAATTTTTTATGCAGATTAGAGCCATTCTTTTTCACATTAATAATATATATATAGAGAGAGAGAGAGACAGAGAGAGAGAGAGAGAGAGAGAATGTTGTGTGATGACAAAGTATCTATAGTGTTTATGGTATGCTGACACATATTGTGTTTGGGGTTCAAAAAAGTGTTCGGGTGTAAAAATAGAAACACTAAATTCAAAAACACATCAGGTGTCAATTAATGACACACCTACACAGGCTTGCGGTTTCCGTATATATATATATATTATGCAACCTTCCTCTTTATTTATGCCGACTTTTAATCTGATGCAACCCTCCTCTTTTATTTGGGTTTGGGATTCACAGTGCAAAAAATATAAAACATTTAAATACATACATGGAGGTGGTCTTCCATCATAATAATTCCATATATCATTAATTAAGGCAATAAGATAGTTATAAAAGACTTTAATGTTTTAATAAGTGGGTTCTATAGGAGCATTTGGGTTTGCTGAATATGTTTTTCAATGCTTAAGGCCAATTATAAACAGTCATCTATGAGTGGTGGCATACCATGATGATCTCAACATGTACTTTTTTGGGCTTATTAAAATTTATTTTTTTATTTTTTATTTTTTTGCATGTCTAATAATATCAAAGGGCTTAGCAGTTTCCAAAGACTGATAAGAGAGGATCCTTTTATGTTTGTTTGTTTTTGTATCTGTTGACTCTTCTCATAAATTTGCATATATATGACATCGGATCACTCCTAGATGTCTATGAGGCAGCCGGTTGGTATAACTTATTAGTGATTTAATTTTCAACAATTGGGTTTCTTGGTCCACAAATTTCTTTCAATTAGACCAAATGTCTTTATCTTTATCTTTTTAAATAAAAATAAAAAATCAATGTCTTAGAAAAGGGGTTTATTAATAAATCTAGATAAAGCTTGGCAGAACAGGATTCATGTAGCTGACTCAGTTGGGATAAGGTTTTGTTGAGTTGAATTGAAAAAAACTGGTAGCTAGCTGCCTTACTATGTATTCCACAAACTGGTAGCTACCTTACTATGTACTCCAGATTTGCATATAAGAAATACTTGTTGGAAACGGTTTTGAAAACACCTAGATTTTTCTATGTAAAATCTGATCAGGTGGTTATGTTTGAGTTAAAATAAAAGTGGGACTCATTTGTCGTTTAAGGTGGGTTCACATGGGTTTGTGTGACCCACATGGGTTTGTGTTCACCTCAATGAAGAGAACAACTCCATATGGTTGGATGCTCAAAACTGTCAATGGGTGAATGAGAAATTGTCTCTAAAAATGCCTAGTTGATCACCGGCAAAATTGGTAAAAGTGTGTGAAATTTGAATAGTTTCACATGGACTAGCCCAGAAATTTATGTGTGTTCATATACACTAATGTTGAACATAAGTTTGGGCCCCAAGTGGCACCATTGTTTTGTGGATGGGGGAGGAC
>JAOXJP010127540.1:0-13685 GCA_025762735.1 Platanus orientalis | reverse complement strand
TTTTACAGGCTCTCTTAAAGGGGGAAGAGAAGGAGGGGGAATCGAAGGTTTGGGGTTTAAATTCCCTTCCCTTCGCTCGCTCTTCCCATCTTCCCTTCCTCTCTATCTTTCTTTGTCTGAGCCTTATCAAAGGGAGGTTTCTTTCCCACCCGTTCGGAGATGGGATTTCAAATTACCTGCTTGTTTAACGGATTATAACTACCAAATTGTCACCAAGTTCAGTTGAAATCAGGAAATGCCGATAATTTTTCAAACGAACTATATTCTTTTTGGACGGTGGAAAATTTCCCATAATTTGCGTTTTTAAGCCTGTCCGAGGTGGTGGCACCAAATCCTCAGGGGTCTGGGCATATCAATCTAGTGGTGGGTCTTGAGTTACTCTATATGTGAAACGTGTCGATACGGTTTTTGGCTGTTTAGATAAACTGGATTCCCTTTGGCATCTGTGCACATAAATTCGTGTACAATGCATGTGCAGAGCATTAGAACCGAAAAGTGATAAGAACACGCCCCAAAAAGTGTTAATCACTTTTCAGTGCTTATGCAAACACTGCCAGGTCCTGCACACGCATTATGCACTGTGCTTAGAACCGAAAAGTGATAAGAACCACCCCCCCCCCATTTGGTGCTTATGCAAACACTGCCAGTTTCTGCACACGCAAATGTATACGGATTCTGTGCACACAGAAGCCAAGCCTGGACCGAGGAGGGATTTGGTGCTCCCCCTTAAAGAGCGCCTAAGGTGCTCCCTGCATTAGGGGCAGACACACCAATGCTAAAAAAAAATGATTTACACTTTGAGAGGGGGGGGGATTTTCACTTTCGGTGCTGATCTGTCAGCTCCTGATGCAGGGAGCACCTTGGGTGCTTTGTAAGGGAAGCACCATATCCTCTGGAAAAAAGAAAACCAAAAAATAAAGCCATATCATGTAAAAAAAGAGAAGACAGACCTCCCCACCCCTCCCCCCCAAAACAGAATAATTATACTTTAATTCTTCAAAATCATCTGAAATAGAAACTCAATCAAAAGGAAGATAGTCCATTATGGTGGAAACAGTTTCTAAAATATTCTTTTATTCCTCTCCTTCGATGTGCCTTGACAAAGGGCTTCAGTAGATGATTCCAAATAGCTTTGAGAAGACTAGCCATGTCTCTAAACCCCCACTCAAAAGATTGGAGCTCTGACTATTGTAGGAAAGAACTAAGAGTAACAATGGATGCCTCATTAGGCATATGCTTAAAAGCTTCCAGATACCCTGAGGATTTGGTAAGACCACCTGAGGTCAATCTACAGTGAAACCGACATCGGAGTCCAAACACCAGTGCCAAAAAGTGAAAAACATCCCCAAAACTGCAAGTCACTTTTTTGGTGCTGATGTGTGGCCCCTGATGTCAGTCTCACCTTAGGGTCGCACCTAATCCAAGGCATTCCAGGTAATGTCTATTGTGATCCTCATGAACAAGTTTAGGATAGACATGCCAAACTTCATGCGTATTAATCATGATTTCCGGAAGGATGTTCTGTCCAGGATGTATCATTTGCCTCCTCACAAATGACCTCACAAGTCATTTGCCCACCTTGAGGAGGCGAAGGTACATCCTGGACAGAACATCTTAACGCTCATGATTTTACTATTGGTTTATGGGCATTTAAAATTTGTGTACTATAAAAATGCATTGATACTAAGCACTTCTTTTAGTATGGGGTTTTTGTGCCTTTTAACATAGGGTTTTGTCTTTTTATGATTTTCTTGTTCATGCTATAATAGCTACAGAAAAATTTGCTACAGCTGATTATTTGGCTTTTTGGATATGGAGATATTGATTGACGATCAGTTGATCCCTTTTTAACCAAACTATACCATTTTACTCTTCAGACGCCAGACAAGGTTTTAGATAAGTGTTGACTGCAGTTGCAGCGATGCTTGAACAATGTTATAGGATTTTTGCACAGGGTTGGATGTTTTTCACTTTTTCCATCGCGTCACTTGACAGGACACCCCAATTTTTTGAACAATGAATGCCATTTGACCAAGACAATGAGGAAGGGCACTCGTATCCTCTGCAACACCTTGTGGTGAGCAACAGGTGGGCCGAAACACAAAAGCGGGTGGGGCCCTGCAAAAAGTGTGGCTCACAACAAGGCGTCGCAGAGGATATGACTCTTGAGGAAGGAACACCCACATCATTGGCACATTGAATGCGAGTACAGTACTACTAGGTAATTTTATAGATTGTGAATACCTTCACCCATAAATAAGATTCCACTCTTAACTCATTTTCTTTAAAGATAGGAAATCCTTGATTATCTCTAATGGTTCCATCTGGTGGTTGTCATTACAAAAGAAATGAGTGGAATAGAAGAAGAAAAGAAAAGATCTTATTTTCACGCATCTTTCTATATTTATCTGCTTATCATGATTACAAGAAAGAACATGAATGGTATGGGAAAACTTCATGAAGATGTCAATTTTCAAGGCTTTTGTATGGAAAAATGAAAAAACAGTAACAAAGAAAAAATATAACCAATATTAAAAAATCTTGTAAATTGAGATTTTCTCATCATAACAACCAGATCACAAAATTTTTGAAAATCCCATCATTTTTTGTACAAAATGATGAGAGAGATGGAATTTGACGACCACCGGACAGAGCCAATAATAATAATAATCATGAGAAAAAGTAAAGAGAAAGCTTTTATCAGAAAGCTTCCAAAAATAAAAAGAAAAAAAGGTCTATAAAAAAATAAGAGTGTTCAAGAAAGTTTGGAGTTGAAGCTACATAACAATTATGTTTCCCATCTCATTACCCTTTTTTTTCCCTCTATTTTTCTCAATATTCTTCCATAAATCATTTTCTTAAATTTATTCTTCTTACTCTCCATTTCACTACATTTTCTTTTCCTTCCCTGTGGGCCTTGTTTTTATGAAGTACGCATCTCCCTTTCCAACCCTGAACTAGACAATCACTCTCTATCCCAACCCTATTTGAGGTGAACAACTCATGCCCCATCCAAACTCAGACTACTAAAATATAACTCAACTCGAGTTGGATTCGGCTGCACCCAAGTCAGGTTAAGCTAACGTAAGCATATAATAAGAAACAAAAACTTGTTAAATTTAAGACAAACTAACTTAAAAATAGAAGTTGCACTTGATGCGACGCTCTGATCAATATCCATTCAATTGAATTTTAAGCCTTATGAATTCTGCTTTGCCACTTTGGACGTTGATGCCTGTAGTAACTGAGCTATTTTTCCACATGGGGATCAGCAAGTGTGTAATCTAATGTCCATGCTGCCCTCATACCTCTTTGTGTATTGCACTGTTCCCCAAAGGTGGGGTTGGAATTTCCCGGCCCAACCCAATCCAATATCTGAAATTGCCAGTTTGGGTTTGGCCCAGGCCAATTTGCATCCCCAAGTTGGTAGACCATGGTGGTGGCAAAACTGGCGTATCAGCGTAGGCTTTGATTTGCTGCTGTTGAAACCAGGGCCCAAATCAGACCTGATCCGGCAGGTGCAAGCCCAAAACTATGGCATATACATTTAAGCTCAGGCATAACCCCATAAGTCAGTCACGCCTGAAGACAAAGGACCGGTCCCAGTCCATGGGCCAAACCATGCTGGCCAACCGAAATAATTTCTGTCCAGGCTATACCGTTTACCCCCTCACAGGGGGGTGTGGGCCCCCAAACAAAAGTTCATGGGGTTTGGGGGCCCACACCCCCATGAGGGGGCAGAGGTACATCCTGGACAGAACATTATTGCAAAACTTAGACCACGGTTTGCCAAAAAGTTGGCAGCCTCTAACAAACCGGAGGTTGGGCTATTAATTGATCAGCCATCGTTTCCAATCCTCTGTATATAGATCTGGTGCAGTACAGTTGACTATGAACAGTGTAATCCCGATTATCGAATTGGTTCCATGAAAACCCTCAAACCTGAATATGATCTTTACCCGGCCCATTGACAATCTAAACCTTATGCATTTGATCAAACAATAAATATCAATACATATTGCACAAGATGCACTGTGAAGGTGCTATGGTTTAGAGCTATAAGATGTGGAATACATGACTGGACGTCATTTGTTTGCCAAACTATAATGGAGATCAAGGTGTAGAACATAGCCACATGGCTGATGGAAGTTTTCTAACCAACTGGTAGTTGCTAAGTATAGAACATGTAGATGATTAAAAAAAAGCAAAGATTGGGAGTTGCAGAGCATGAGGCAAGTGGCAAGAGGAGCATTTGGAGGAGGTTACTATAATTAACTAGAGGAAGCAGAACATGGGATATGTGGCAGCAAAGCAAGGAATACATATTTCAAAAGGGAATTGTCCATTTTCATTTATAAATACTGACAAACACGTAAAAGAAAGGCACCCTTAACACAACAAAAATCAACAACTTGCTTTCCTCCCTCTTTTTGGAGGTCTTTATGATAATTCGAACTTAGAGATGATTTAATTTCTTCATGGATTTAGCTTTAGTTTGATGTACCCTTCCTAACAGAGCTGATTCGATTCCTTCTTAAGATTTACCTTCATCACTTCAGCATTTGGAGTTGATTTAATTCCTCTATAGATTGTCATCGCATCCACCTTCATCTACAACTTTGTGAGTTGATTCAATTCATCCAAAGGTTGCACTACTCCCATATCCCATCATCGTCTACTTTCCACCATCACCTCGTACCACCTTCCACCACCTCTCCTACAAGTTTCAACAACACCATCAGCATCTCTAGAGGCTAGTGCAGCACCTCCATCAACCCCGGATTATATCAGCATCTCTACAACCATCCAAGTTACAACAAGAGCAACAACACCATCCTGGGTTACAACAAAACAACTTGGCTGTTACAATACCATGTTTGTTACAACCTCAATTACCATGATAATGGCAACCCGAATCTTGACATTTGAGCACACTCTTACTCTGATATCAAAATTGTCACACCCTGAATTTGGCCTAAGTTCTATTGTTAATTCGGTCTTGAATAAATTAAGAATGTATGACACTTCACTTCACTTAGGTCCTTACCTTCTTAACTTACACAATCCATATATACACAACAAAATCTTTTAGCAACAGAATATATCGTTCTCTCATACACATACATTTAGATCATTCATTTCGCAACATAATTATAAACATTCACTTATCGACTTTGTGTTAGGTTTTTATATTGTCAATGGCCATGCACAAAACAATGTGTGTACATGTAGTGGTCGGGTTGTAGAAGACTTTATGATGTAAATTAAATACCCATATAAGTTCAAAAAGAGAGTCCGGGAAAGCACCAAGAATATGGACTCAAAGCCAGAATGATCAAGCTAAAGAGACTCGAGCATTGTTAAAGAATCTCAAGTGCAAATCACCTCAAGAATTTAAGGGTAAAATCGTAAAATATTGGTAAATGGTAATTAGGTGTTTGGGTATGGACCTAACATTAGGTGGATTTAAAATGAATTAAAAATGGATAACTTAAACCTAGAAAAGGTTCCATAAAGATTGGACCAAGGATGAATCAAAATTGGAAAAAATTAAATTGTGCTAAAAAAAATGGCTCAACTTAAAATGATCATATTTTTTGATCCAAATGTCTGCTCGTGAGCCATAAGTACTCAAATTGAACAGCTCGATGAGATCTTTTTGAAAATGAAAAAAATATATGCTCAGTATTTTCAAATAACTATATTTTTTTATTATTTTAAAAGAGACATTAAGGATGTTTGAATTGGTTTTCTCCACTCTATAAATAGTGGCACTGATCCCAATGAATATAGAACTCTTGTGCTAGAACAAATAGTCAAATCTTAGTAAAAGAGAGCCAATTATCCTATGATTTAAACTATTGTTAGCCTATGACTTTGAGAGTTATTCTACATAGTTAAACCCATTCAAAGTCACTTATAAGTTTTCCAAAATTCTTTAGTTACATTTGTTGGAAGCAAAAAAGAGTGTTTCTAAAAGATAAATTCACCTACATAAGAGGCATCTTGAAAAATGAAGATTCATTCATCTTCAACTTGTTCATAGCCTTTGCTGAAGTCACCGAAGACAGATTCTCAGCATTTGCCAGAGTCAACAAATGTGTGTTCGTGAAGCACTTTCCGGAGTCACCAAGTGCGGGTTAGTCTATCAAAGTCACTAGACAGAGCGTGCCCATCAGAATCATTAGGAGTGCACTTACAAGGGAGTAGATTATCTATTACTTATAAATAAATTCACAGGATTATTAATTTTTCCTATAATAGTTAGTGATCTATTAATAAAAATTACATAGGTTCGAAAGAGCGGATTTGAGAGTGGACGTAGGTTGGAGAGCCAAATCACTATAAATTTGTGTTGTGGTTTGCAAGGTTGCATTTTCCCTTTAGTGATTGTTTATGTTTATTTTGATTATGCAAAACAGCCCAAACTCTGCGTTAGCGGGAGTCTCATGCACTAGGTCGCCCTTTTTTTAAAGCAGTTCAACACACTACGTGACTCTAATTAAAGTTAAAATTAAAAGATTAACTTAACAACTTTAGAAAATTTATCAACCCTACTCCCGCTCTGCTATAGGCAATCTTATAGTGCATGACGGAATCCTGTGGTCTATGATAAATTCATAGAAAAGAGATTTACTTAATTAAAAGAATTTCTTCTGCATAATTAATTAAAATTAAGTAAATCATAAAGAAGATGAATAAATTATTTAAAAGAATTTAAATAAGTCTAAAGATCTTATTCACCCCCCTCTATGATCCATTTCGGGTTTTTCACTTTGCAATAGAATTTTTAAATATTCTTTCTTTATCACATAATAACAAAGGGTGATAATATTTCCAATCACATAAAAGTCTAATCCATAATGTCTTCAATCTCTATCTCTAATCAATTTAATGTAACTAATCAAGTATTTCATCTACATACAATTTCTAAAGATTATTACAATTCTCAAATGAATTCAAAATAGGAGTTTCAATACAATTCATTAACAATATCATTGGGCATTACACAACTTGCCCAATATCAAACTAAGTAAATGTCCTGTACACCACAAAATCACGGTTCATTCATTTCCCTTGAGCACCACCTACACTTTACTCTAAATATGAAAAATATTATGGATGGGTGAATCCATGGCTCATAAAAAATTATACAAAATGTGCAAAACAATACGAAAGGTCAAGCATGGGTTTATGCACGAAAGTTTTATAAAATGTGCAAGACTGAACATTACAATAAATCTGTATAAATCATTCGATAACATGTACTCACTAAAATGATGTCACTTTTAAAATATGATCTGGAGTTCAATAAAACAATTCACTATTGTCACTTTCAAAATTCTTATAAAAAACACATGCGAGATCTTTGCTTTTCAAAACGCCCTTTAGAAGAAAAAAAACTCATATTAGAAGTCCAATAGGTTTTCACGCATTGCCCGTGAGAGGGATTCATATATTCCCTAATGGAGGAGCCCACTAATCACTGCCATTATCCCACATATTGCCCTATGAGGGGGCTCTATCATATATTCCTAATGGAGGGGCCCAGAATGTACACTTCTCACAATATGTCTTCTGAGGGGCTCCATCATATATGCCCTAATGAAAGGGCCCATAACGCTTCTCACAATATGCTATATGAGGGAGGGGCAGAACATTGATTAATTCTAACATATATGTCTTGTGTCGGGCTAACTAACACTTCAAAGATCATTTCAGAGTTCAAAATACTTTTTCTTTCAAAATCACTTGGCATCCTTTAAACGCCTTATCCAAAACACTTCGTTCAAAATACTAAACACTCTTTAATGTCAGTTTAGGAAAATAATCCAAAACACTTCTAAAGCACTACGTCCTTTGGTGAAGAAATCTATTCAAACAGCCAAAACATATGCAATTCAATGTCTTGTCAAAACTAAACACCTTGCAATATAAAAGATTCAAATCGAAACACTAAATCACATGCTTTCGACTGTTTCAAAACGAAGTCAATCTTTAAGAAATAAGGATATGTCCTAACTTGTAATACAATCATAATAGCCAACAAAACAAAGTCACTTGATTTGTAACTTACAAAGTTTTTTTGACTCATCTAAAGCACATCTTAAGAACAAATCACTCTTTTTAATCTTAACACATAATTCGATGGTTCAAAACATTCAATTTCTGGTTAGAAGACAATGATCATTTAATGAAGCAATTAGGATGCAATAGATGCTACCAATCTCAACACAATGATGTCAAATGGGGATTAGAATTCCATATCTATAGAATAGCTTCAATGTATAGATCAATTTTATCATTTCCACACCAAATGATTTGGTGGATAGTTTGAATTTATGAGTAAATCAAGTATATCCTTGTCATTCAAGCATATCACTACAGAATTCACATAGTGTACAATGTTTTTTAGATCTTAATAGAGAACCGATATAGATGTCATAATTTCACGGAGGAAATCTGATGTAAATCTTGTCAATTCACTTGTAATTCGATTAGATCTAAAGATTTGAAGAGATTAAGAATACTTTTAAAAAAAAATCACTTGATGTTCTTAAGTATTCACAAGGGAAACTCATTGATCTTTAGGAATCAATGAAGAATACACGAGTAAACATATAAATCTAAATCAATTTGAAAAGGATCTAAGGAGAAACCAAGGAAATAATGCAAAACATTTGAAATCATTGAGAAAAAGCACATTGGAACTTATGGATCTATAAAAATTCATTGAAAGAACTAATTGAAAGTCATTCAAATTTGATTTCAATCAATTGGATCTAAGGATCAAATGAGAAAATCAAATACTCAATGCAAAACACTTGAAATCACATAAATCTAAGATTTTAAGAAGGAAAACAGATGCATATGATGCATAATTCTTTACTCAATTCAAATCACTCTTTCTCAAGCAAATTCTCTAAGGATCTCCTTTTCTCTTACTTTCTTCTATGCAATTCAAGATGTATTATATTCATAAGTCATAGATCTATACAAATCTCTATTGAAAATCCTCAAAACTAAATTAAATTAGCCTAGATTTAAGGTTTTGACCTTACTTTGTTCTTATATATGGAGAGAGCTATTCATCTCTTTCCCCAATTCTTACTCTCCTCTCTATCCTTGGCTTATTTCTCAAGTTCTAGATCTAATTTAAGTAGTTTAAGGGTTTTGTACCTAGATTCTATGGATCTAACTCACCCAAGAAGGAAAATTTGAGAATCCTCACAAGTTCTTTACTATTTTTTTTTGCTTGATCAAATCGGTTCAAACTTGTCGGATCAGTCTGAAGCATCTGTGTTTTACTCTATGAAAACTAGAGCTTTGCCGAATTGATCCGACAATTTCCTTGGATTAGTCCGAGCTATTTTTGGTGAAATTTTTTTGATATCCGGTGACGCTCAGATCGATCCACCAAGTAGATGATCGGTCTAGTAAATGGCGAATCAATCTTAGGGTGTTCGAATTGGTCCAAATTCCATTGTTTTGTACATTTTGGTTATTTTTCCTAAGATTTCTCACACACATGTATCTATGTTTGTACATGTACCTATGGAAATCGGGGTTTTCGATTGTATGCAGGGTGTTATAGTGTTGAAATACGGTGTCACCACCACCATTTTCATCATCTTTTTATTTATTCTATATGTGTTATAAGTTTTTGTTTTATGAATAAAATATCATTTCAGCTAGTATATCAATTGTCAATGGCTAAACAAAATCTCAGCATTTTGACTTTAAAAGTCCGATCTAGAGGTAAGAACCTACCCAGAGACGAACCATCCCCCTCTAAATCACCTGATCCTTTTTCACGTGACTGATCAGATGGTCAAGAACACATCTCTCGAGTCTTCCTGTGGTTTGAATCAGAACCTGAGGTCTTAAGTGAGAAAGGATTTGTGCTCACGTGGCACTGCCATGTCCGCACATCAATTTTGTGCGGACACATAGTATAGTAGATTCCCACAGGAGGGAGTATCGTATGTGCTGTCTGGATTCTTCCAACAACTAGCAGGTTGCACCTCTCACTCACATATCAGAGGAAGATTTGAACAAGGACTTGGTTAGAGAAGTGAAGTGCCAAAAAAGATAAGTCCCTTTTCTCAAATCCTACTGCAACCAAGACCACACACACTCTCGGACACAAACACAGGCAACTTAGTCACACGAGACTTTGCAATGAAAACAGATCGACAAGGGGCAATGGGGCACAAGTGATACATTTTCATTCGCACAGCAAATAACACATGCTGACCACAAAACATTGTTATCTAAGCTACAAAGTACAGAGGAGACGTGGTCACTCTATTTGCCCATCACAACTCCACACACCCTATCCACATCTCACCATATAAGCCCTCCTTACAAAAACATTAAAAAAAAAAAAAAAAAAGAGAGATAGGTTTTTTGGTTCTTCACTACCATCAAACAAACAATTCAGTCTTAGAGAGGAAGCATGGCTCAAACCATGATGCTCATGTCTGGTGTTGCAGGTCAAGTGGTGGATTTGAAGAAAGAGCCACTAATTCAGAGACTTCGCCCTACGCCATTCTCTCATCTCTTGCTTCCTTCACTATCTACCCATTCGAGACACTCTAGTTCTTCCTTTTCTTCTTATTCTACTATTAGAATTCTTGCCCTCTTCAAATCGAAAACCAAGGCACCAGCCAAGAAGGTCTTCATTTCTAACTTATATTTTTGAATTACTTGTTCTAGTATTGTTCGGGTTTGATGTTGCCCATTGAACCTAAATTGCTTTAACAAAAAATTGAGGTTCTGTATGTTAATTCCAATTTCTATTATTTTGCAGGTACCACAACCAAAGCCGAAGGTTGAGGACGGTATATTTGGCACTTCTGGTGGCATTGGGTTCACTAAACAGAATGAGCTGTTTGTGGGTCGCGTTGCTATGCTTGGATTCGCTGTGAGTACATCTTCTTCTTCTTCTTACTGTGCATTGGCCAAAAAAACAGTTTTCTATCAGGGTTCTAATCATCTCCGGCCTGAATAGAGAGATACCACGCCAGTAACTGCTCAGTAGTGCTTGATAAAGGGTACTTTGGTATATTACCTAATATATATATACTGTGTATTTACTAATCCACCCTCCTTTGACACATGTATATTTACTGAAGATTGATACTAGGCTACTGGCATGATTTCTTTCTATTCAGACCGGAGACCATTCAAACCCTATCAGGTATGGCTTCAAATTCTCTCCACTCAAGCTGGAGAGATACCAAGCCAATGACAATCCAGCATGTGACATGATGCTTTACAAGGGTATTTTAGTAGATATGCATCTACTTATCTACTGTGCTTTTACTATAACACCCCCCCTTTACCCCTTCTGTGTTTGCTATTTACGAAAACACCCTTTTGTCAGGTATCGTGTGCCGGACATTGATGGGTACTTATGTGATATTCTTTCCTCCTCGACAGGAGATGATTCCAACTTAGACCCCCAGCAAGGGAGCTTCTCTTGCGGACCTATGACCTGCTAATATCCTGGCAGGAGAGGATCCGGTCTAACTTAGACCTGATAAGGTCCGTCTAACAGGTGGCAGGATACTATTGGAAGGAAAAAAGTAAATTACAGTTTTTTAAAAATACAATTCACTTTTTTCGGCCAATCATCTCTTGCCACTTATTAGAGAGAACCTTAACAGGTCGCCGGGCAAGAGAAGATCCTTTGCGGATTCCAACTACATGTGTTGCTCTGACAACTTGTTGACATGCAACACACAAATTGAACCTAATCCACATGTGGCTCGACCTGCAAGCTCTATCTAACCCGATCTTTTCTGGGTTTGGGTAATCCAAACCCCGATCAAGTTCAAGACTGGTTCGGGTTGGACATTTTAAAACCTGGCCAGGATGCCCAAAATGAACCTAACCCACGTCGTTTTTCTAATTAGGGTTAGGTTCAGATCAGTTATTTCCCAACCCAAACCTGTCCTTGAGTCTCCTGACTCGTCTCAACCCGACCCATTTCAATTCCTTGAGATTGCTTATGTGAACATGGGGGACCAACTATGAGCTAAGTGAGATTTCTATGTTAAGATGTATGAAATGAAATTCTTACAGTTAATATCAGCTTCTGGATACAAAATCTGCAGGCTTCCTTGTTGGGTGAAGGAATAACTGGCAAGGGAATCCTAGCACAATTGAACATAGAAACTGGAATCCCCATTTATGAAGCTGAGCCACTTCTGCTCTTCTTCATCCTCTTTACTCTCCTTGGCGCGATCGGAGCTTTGGGTGATAGGGGGCGCTTTGTTGATGATCCTCCAACTGGACTCGAAAAGGCGGTAATCGCCCCCGGAAAAGGGTTCAAATCGGCTTTGGGCCTCAGCGAAGAAGGTACATTGCATGCCTATAATGTTTATTTGTGTTAACAACAAAAAAAATCATTCCCATAAGTGCCCAGACTTAGATTTCCAATAGTCAGATGGGATCACATTATTATACAACTAGGACTCACATTATTTCAATCCTTTCTATGTTAAATTGTTGATTCTCCAACATATAACTGAGGAGTTTATGAATTCTTTAGCTACTTATTGGTAATCATGGTAACTTATGGTCCACTTAGATCAAGATACATTCGTTATGCACTTAAGTAGAATGATTCATGGATGTATTTGGACCCCAAAGGTATAATTTGCAAGTTCTTTTTCTCTTGTGAAAGGTCCTCTATTCGGATTTACAAAGGCGAACGAGCTCTTTGTTGGAAGGTTAGCACAACTGGGGTTTGCTTTCTCTTTAATTGGAGAAATTATTACAGGGAAGGGAGCTCTAGCACAGCTAAACATTGAGACAGGAGTTCCAGTGAACGAACTCGAACCGCTCGTGTTGTTCAATGTGATCTTCTTCCTCTTTGCCGCTTTGAATCCTGGTAATGGTAAGTTTGTGACAGATGAGGATGAAGACTAGTAGGAGACACTTTGTTAAGGACACATTTTTACTTTGTTGTTTGAATGTAATAGCTTGGAAGCTTTGTTTTTCTCAATAACTTATCCAATCTCTCATCTTCTAATGCTCGAATCCCTTTATTCATGAGTTCTCTGAAGAATCAAATATTATATTGAGTTAATGGAATGCTTAAGATGCGATTAAAGAATAAACATGTATCCATGGTTACTCTTTGATCGCTTGAGGTTCTGCGCTCCAAATGGAGGTAGCTGGTTCTGCCCAACCCTACTTTTAACCCAAGGGTTTAGGGTTTAGGGTTTAGGACCCAGCCATCATTGAATCTCGTGAGATCTGTGCAAATGGTACCGGAGGGGCTGACACATCAGCACCAAAAAGTGATTTACACTTTTTTGGGGGGCACTTATCACTTTTCAGCACTGATGTGTCCGCACCATGATGCCATTTTTACAGTTCTCATGAGATTTGTTCTCACCCCATTTTTTTTCCGGATTACTCTGATGGGCTAACTTGTTGAACCAATTTGTTCGATTCAATCGGTGCTCCTGATTGAAGTACGTGAGGCTTCTAAGTAATGTGGTCTGTGTAGCCGGGTGGCATTACTTGGGCGTGAAATCATCTACGCCACTCCCCCAGATGGGACACTCGAGGGGGGGGAATAAAAAATCCCCAAAAGTGAATTGATTCCCCCCCCCCCCCATGAGTGTCCCATCAGGGGGGGTGGCGTAGGTGATTTCCGGTCTATTATA
>JAOXJP010127529.1:0-13685 GCA_025762735.1 Platanus orientalis | reverse complement strand
AGGCATATCTTTGTATAAATGGTCTCTCAGTTCTAGGCTACTGGTTTGGTCCCACTCAAATGTTTGGTTTTGCGTTCGTATCCATGGGATAGAAAACAGAGTGTTATCTAAAACAAAACTTTAGCTCTCTTAGAGGGTAACATTCTTGATTCGACCCAAATATCTCAGGTTTTTTCATAATTATATTTATCCCAAGGCAATTTTTCCCCTATCCTAGTGACCTTTATAAAGTTAAAGCCCAAGCAGTGTTTAGGGTCATTGGCCTTATTAAAAGGAGATTTTATGTATGGTGCCCCCAAGGGTGCTACAGAATTATAAGATTAATGTATCAATCTCTCTGGTTTATCGTTTTTCATTCCCCCTCTAGTTCGATTGGATGGATTATGATTGAAATAAATACGGTTTTATTGCCAAATCTACGGTGGAAGGACCATAAGAGTTTTCATTTAGTTCCCTGTGTTGAGAGAGCTTACCATGATTCTGACATGATTAACCTCATAGTTTCTCTCTCCTGCCTTCCAAAATTATCTGTATGGGTTCTAGTGTCTGTCCCAAAACAACACATCGGTGACCCATGAAGATATTCGTTTAAAACTATCAAGGAATCGGGTTATCCATGATAGCTAGAGCATTCCGAGAGATGATAAAGTCCAAAAACCCGAAGGTGTTTTCATTTCGGAAACAAAATGTTATGGAAACATTTTCTTGAAGAAGAAAAAAAACTAGTTTAAGTAGAGGGTGGAACATAAAAGTAGTGTACTCTGTTGGTCTATCGAGAGGTTTAGCATTGATTTGGAAAAATGACCTGGATGTGAGAGCGACCGAGCTTAATCCTAGATTTATTTCTCCTAAAATCCTCAATAGTGAAGCTAATTCCTTCTGGAGAGCTATCTTCGTCTATGGGGAGCTTGGAGCTTAGACCGGTCTTTTATGATATCATTATTTTTAAAGTGTCTAATACTACGAGTCTAATTCTCTGTATGGGTGACTGGAACTGTATTTGGGATAGGGCTGACAAAGTAGGGGGTATTCGTTCCAAATAGGTATATCAGTAGGGCCCATAGGATCCTTGAAGATGGTATGTTGATGGATATGGGCCATCATAGGCCTCATTTTACATGGGTCAACAAACAAGGTGGGTCTAGACATATTAAGGAAAGACTAGATTGTGCGGCCATCAACGAGAGTTGGAAGTCCATGTTTCCAGAAGTGTGCCTTGAGAATATGAGCATCCATAGGTCTGACCACAGTTGTTTAGTTTTAGATACTATGCCCTGCCCGAATCTCTCTCCTAGACCCTTCAGATTTGAATGGGTCTGGACTAGTCACCCAAAGTGTAGAAATCATATCCAATCCGTTTGGAATAACAAATTCAGTTCTGATAGCTTTACTAAGTTCAAAAATAGATTAGATGCTCTTCCGCCTTCCCTGAGAAAATGGAACAAATTGGTCTTTGGAAATATTGATAAGAATATTAATGAAGCTAAATCCAATTTAGATGAACTCCATAAACTACATCTTAATGAGTATATCTTGAAAACTATAAAAAAAGAAGCAAACATTGATGACTAGATCCATAAAAATGAAATTCTCTGGGCCCAAAAATCTAGAGTTAATTGGTTGAAATGAGGTGATAGGAACTCAAAGTTTTCCCACCTATCCACCTTGGTGAGGAGGGTTAGAAATAGAATTGTGGCCATTAAGAATTCTAATGGAGAGTGGATAAAAGGACAACATAATATTCAAAAGTCGGTCATGGAGTACTTTTCCTCCTTGTTTGAATCCAAAAGCCCATCCAAGGAGCAAATCTCTAAAATCACTGATAATGTTTATCTTTTCCTATCAGAGGAGTCTAAGGATTCTCTTAATAGGGATATCAGTAATGAGGAAATTAAGAAAGTTGTTTTCCAAATGGAAAAGCTTAATGGTCCTGGACCGGATGGTTTCCAAATTGGCTTCTTTCAATAATATCGAGAGATTGTGAGAGAGGACGTCATTGTTGCAGTTCAAAAAAAATTTAATTAGCATTCCCCTTTAAATTCTATAAACCAAACTTTTATTGCCCTGATCCCAAAGCTTAAAGTTTCTACTTCTATGACTGATTTTAGACCCATTAGTCTCTGTAATGCGTTCTACAAGATCATTTCTAAAACTCTGGCTAATAGAATCAAAGAGGTCTTCCCTGACATCATCTCCCCTCATCAAAGTGTATTTATCAAAGGGAGATAGATTTCTGATAACATTATTATTCCCCATGAAATGCTTAACTTCCTGAAAAATGATAAGTCTAGTAATCATCATATGGCCATCAAACTTGACATAAGTAAAGACTATGATAGGGTAGAATGAGACATGGTCATCTTAATGATTGATAGGATTGACTTCAGCCAGAAGTGGAGGTTGTGGATCCATGAATGCATGTCTTTAGTTTGATATAAAGTCCTCATCAATGGATCTCATGGAAAAGAGTTATCCTCGTCTAGAGGCCTTCGTCAAGGGGATCCTTTGTCCATTTTCTTTTTTCTTCTATGTGTAAAGGGTATTTCCGCTTCCCTCATTAATTTGGAAAGGACTCACAGAATTTTAGGGATTAAAATTAACCAGTCTAGTCCCATCATTTCTCACGTTCTTTTTGTTGATGATTGCTATATCTTTTCCAAGGTTGTCCCCAAATAAGCGGAGGAAATCAATGATTGTCTCCTTAGATTCAGTGAGGTATCTGGACAAATTATTAATCAAGATAAATATGAGATTATTATAGTCAGAATACCCCTCGTCAATTTAAGAGAGTTGTGTTTGGTATTCTCAAAATTAAACAAACAAACAATCTCGGAAATTATTTAGGGTTGCCCTCTTCCATTGGTAGGGACAAAATCTCTCTCTTCTCCCACATTAAAGAAAGATCTAGACAGTGCATACAAGGTTGGAAAGGTAAGCTCCTCTCACAAGCGATAAAGAAATATTCATTAAATCTGTGGTGGCGGCCATTCCTTTTTATGCTATGTCCTATTTTTTGATTCCTAAGACAATCTGTAATAAGATTACATCTAACCAACGTAAAATTTTGGTGGGGGGATAGGGAGAATGACAAGATTAATTGGATAGCATGGGATAAGATGCAAAAACATAAAAAAGAGGGGGGAATGGGTTTTCGGGATCTCCATCATTTTAATCTTGCCCTCATTGCTAAGCAAGCGTGGAGAACCACGTAAAACCTAGATAATTTGTGGGTCAGACTTCTGAAGTACCTCTATTTTGTTAGGGGTTCTTTCATGAAAATCAAATGTAAGAATGTTTGTTCCTGGGCCTGGAAAAGTATTTTGAGGGGCAAAGATCTTCTTACAAATGGTCTTTGTTGGAGGGTTGGCAATGGGAATGAAATCAATATTTGGAAAGATTCTTAGGTTCCTAATGCTCAATAGTTTAGATTATATCCTACTTCCCAGGAACTACCCCATATCCACAAAGTGGCCCAAATTATTGACCCGGTTTCTAGATGTTGGAAAGTTGACGAAATCGCTAATTTCATATCTCCAAAGGATGTTGCTAATATTTTTAGAATTCCTATCTCATTGTCTAATGGAAATGATATGTTGATTTGGAATCCGGACAAACAGGGTTTGTTTTTAGTTAAGTCGGCCTATTTCCTCTCCTCCTCCTCTATCTCTAGTGGGACCATTAGTCCCCCTTCTCCATTGGTGAATCAATTCCCTGTATTTCCTTGGAACTTTATTTGGCCCCTGAACACTCCTCCAAAAGTTACACTATTTATGGCGTGCATGTAAATGGGCTCTCCCTACTAAGAAAATTTTAATGGTTAGGAAAATCTCTGTGAGTGAGCTCTGCCCTTTATATTAAGAAGACAAAGAGACCACCATGCATTGCTTAGTGAATTGCAAATTTGTTCGTTTCTCCCATTTGTTTAAGAACATCCACATCTCTTGTTTCCTCCTTTGCTGGATGGGTTAAATCTTGGAATGACTTAACATTTTTGTCTAAGCAGGAACCTTTAACTGTTCTAAGTACTATTGCGATTTTTGTTTGGAACATTTGGAAATCTAGAAACAATGCTGTGTTTAATAAAATAGAGTTCAATATACTTAACTCTTCATTTGCTACTTTCAGGATGTTGAATCAACCTTCCATTAGATATAAATCTTTTTGGGAACCGGATGGACGGAATGTCTTTATGGCTTGGAGGCCCTCGGACATTGACTTTTTGAAGATCAATTTTGATGGTGCTTTCTATATGGACACTTTTCGTGGTAGTGTTGAGAACGTGGTTCGTGATTGGAGGGAAACCCTTATGCAGGCCAAATTGGATCAGTCAAATGCTTTGCCGCGAGGATGGCTCTTTAAACAACCCAGGATATGGGTATTTCTTGTTTGATTTTGGAGGGTAATTCTCTTGAAGTCATTTCCCTCCTATTAAATCCACTTGATATAATTCTTTGGAGTGACAGTAGTATCATACATGATTGTTGTAAGCTTATTCAAACTTTTGATGTTTTTAGATGTTGTCATGTGAGGCATTGTGTTAATGTGGTGATTGACCGGTTGGCCAAAACATAGTGCAATATTTAGAACTCATGAAACTTGGTCATCTCTTCCGTCTTGGCTAAAAAATGACTTAAACTTTGATGTACCTGCCTTAAGGCATTCTATTTTAGTTTAATCTATATATGCACTTGTTTTACCAAAAAAACAAACAAAAAAAAAAATAAGAATCATGGTTTCTTCAGATTGAGTAAGATATCTATACTACCCTATCAATTTTTATATCAATAGAAGTTTCATTTGTTTGTCATTCATTCTCTCAAGGCTAGTGAAAGTCCTCGAGTGAAGCATGGACCAAACCTACTTTGATTATGCAGCTCACCCGAACCTGGGTCAAAGTGGAAAAACCATCAACACTAATATAATCACCTTGATAGCGAACAGCATTCTTGTAAAAAAGCCTTCCTGTAGCCTTATGGCAAAATAAAAGTGGTGTTGGGCATTTTTTTTTTCCATGTATCGTACAGCACCTGGCGCAAGAGCGATGCCAGACATTTTTCGCAAGAGGAAATCCGCCCTCACCACAGAAATACGCAGACAAAGGAGTATCCCCTTCAAGTTAATGTGCCCTAGAACTTGCTAATGAGACCCTCCTATGTTTTTAACAAAACCCACAACAAACCCCACCACCTCCTTGTCTTAAAGATCAGTGAAACAGCTTAGAAAATAATCAATCTAGTCTTATCTTCTGTTCTACAAGGCGCCCTGGCAGACAAAACGCAAACGCAATTCTCAAAACACAAGATCTAGAATAAAGTAAACTCACAACAATGAAGATGTCAGGTGGACCAAAGCAGTTCGGATCTACTCAGAAGCAACATATCTTCGCCACAATTTCTCACTGGATCCCTTGCCAAAACCGTATGAACGAGTGAGAGCATAGGGACACCACCCCACTTTGCCTTGTCTTTGGAAAAACTGGGATGGAGCTACGCGGTGCACGACTTAGTAATATATACTAGGTGAAGACCACCAAGATTACCAAGTAAACTACCAAGGAGCAACTCGCCTGCCCAAGCTATGGATCCTTAATAAATACCATTATTCTATAATAAGAATGATTAGGAAAAAAAAATTTCCCCAAAATCATTGAATATACCACTTGAAAGCATGCCTGAAAATTTTGTAATCACTTTCCTATAAAATGTTGGATGTTAGACGTCTGCTCCTCTGTTTTTAATAGGGGTGGGGGTGAATAAAAGAGTAAGAAATTTTAAATTTACACTTAAAAAACCTCTAAAAATTAAATATAAACTTTAATTAAATTAAAAATGGTTTTCAAAAAAAAAAAAAAAAAAAAAAAAAATCTTACAAAGGCATTTAATAGATCACTAAAACAAATAAAACAAAAACAAAAACAAAAAAACACCAAAAGAATTCAAATAAATCATTTGATTTTTTAAAAGATTCATGCAATCTTGACATTTCAAGAATGCCCCTTAAAATCTTACGAAGGCATTTAATAGATCACTGATCAGCACACAGCTACGACGTTTCAATCCCAAGTTCATGCCCAAGTGACTACCTGGCCTCTTATCCACTCAAGGAAAAAAGAAAAAGCATTCCATTTCATCAATTTATAATCAAACGTTGCTTGCATTTTAACACATATGGATTCTTACCCATTGTTGCAGTGAGCTTTGATGTTTCTTTGTCCTCTCTATCTCTGCTTATTGACCAAGATCAATGACCAGACCACCCAGTCTTGTGGTGGTTGCAAGCTACTTGTAGTATAGTTGATCCATTTGTCATCAGCTTGCTATCCTTCTGGATGGGGACATCCAGCACTATTAAGCGAGCTGTTAAGCAGACAAACTTCAAAGTGAAGTGCGTCCAAGTTAATGATGTGTCATTCACTACCAGGTACAGTAACTAAAGGCTCCCTTTCTTCTATTTGTTTGTTAAGAGAAGCAAAAAAGAATATAGCTGTTGTTTTATGTTAATCCTGGTCCACCAAATTATGCAAATTGTTTTAACCTTCCATATCACATGACATGTCTGAGAGTCTTGACTGAAAAAAAAAATGTAACTCACCCGTCCACAAAACTCCGAATGGTAACTAATAGGAAAGACATCACATCTTCCATTTCTTTCAATCTGTAAATGCAGCAATCCAGAATTTGTGTAGCTTGAAAGAAAATAAATCAAACAATATACGAATTTTCCAGGGAAAAAAGCATATTTAACCTTTCCAACAATGATGTGGGAATAAAAAATTACAAGGTTTTTAACATTAAAAGATACCAATCCTCATACACAACTGAACAGTCAGCCTCATTAGCTTGCCAACCACAGGAATTACATAATAAACCCATTAAGCTTCCAACTTTGCATGATGTATTTATAGACTAGATTGAGTTGGAACAACTGATTGAAGCCACTAGGGCAGGGAAGCAAAAAATATAGAGCAAATATAGATAAATTGGATTGAACTGGACCAAGTGACCAAAACAAACTATGGTGGGGAACAACAAAATGTAGCAAATGATATGTGCTTTGGAAAAAAACTAACTCCACCACTAAGAATTCAAGAATTCAAAATTTCAAAAATAAATAATATAAGATGACTTGAAGGGAAGGAAAAGCTGCAGTTCTACCAAACTACTTATTGGAAGATGAAATGTACCCCAAGCCAATTCCATCATCGTATTAGCCCTTCAACCCCCTGTTGCTGCACGGGTACCTCCTGATGAAGAAACACCACAGTTATCAAATTATAAATGAGTAAAAAGTTGCACTAGAGCTTTACAAAGATCTCTTATGTTCAGCAAAGAGCAACCATGAACAAGAAAAGAGAATGCTACAAAATAGGCAATATGATATTTAAATACAAGAAAGTTCCCACCATTTACAGTAGAAGTTCTATTTCCAATATAAAATGGCACAGAGTGCGTGCTCTAGGACTGTTAATGAGCCGAGCTAGCTCGGCTCAGCTCATCATGAGCTGAGCTGGAGCCTTCAACTGAGCTCATTTAGCTAAGTTAGCCTGAGCCAAGCTAAACAAGGCTCAAGCTCGTTTAGGGTCTTATATATGTATATAATTCGTACAGATACAGCTTATGATCCATATATGATTTATATAGATATAGATTCTCAAAATATGGGCTGTTGGGCCTGTTTCTACCAGTTATATCTGTAGCCTCTAGGAGCAGGTTTGGCTGCCTGAAACAGTAAGTTGAGCTTGGTGAGCCCAGACTGAGCTTGGTGCTTCTGTGATGAGTCTGAGCTGAGCTGGGCAAAGCACGCTGACACCCCTAGACAGCCAATCTAGACCACACCCTTTGCTTCCTCTTATCAACAAGCAAAAGGTACTGGTGTTACTCCCCTTTTTTACATTAAAGATAAGAGAGGCAAGATCTTGAAAGAAAACTGGTCATTTGCCACTTGATCTGATTCATTTGGAACTTATAGTAGAGGGCACACATCCTCTGCCGTGAAAAATATTTACCATCAGTTCCCTCCCGTAAATAGACGGAACTCTTATACTTTCTTCTAGTAAGTATTAACACCAAAACACAAAAGCTTAAAGCAGAAAATGCATGAAACATGTGTGTAACAAATGTCCAAATTGCAAATTACTAATCACTATTCGCCAAGGAAAAAAAAATACTAATCATTAACAAATCCTTATGTTCATTCTAATGCATAATAACCCTTGTTAGGAAAGAACACAAATTTCAAAAGCACCACATTAAGAAATAGCAAAGTATTCTAATTTTGAATCTAAAATGTATTCATGTTTGGATTTATACCTGGAAAATCGATGCCTGAAGCTATTTTCCTACTTCGGCAAATGATGGAAAAGTATAGAGAGAAGAAGAAAGATCTTTATATATTTCTTATTGACCTAGAAAGGGCATATGGCAGAGTACCAAGAGGGATCATTTAGTAGGTTTTGGAAAAGAAAGGTACCCAAGCAGATACATCAACCTAGTTAAGGGTATGTATGATGGAACAATAACTAGTGTTAGGACAATAGGAGGAGAGACAAGTGAGTTAGTGATCACAATAGGCTTGCATTAGGGGTCAGCGTTGAGTCCATAGCTTTTTGCATTAGTTATGGATGAGTTGACTAGGCGTATTCAGGAGGAGGTGCCATGGTGTATGATGTTTGTTGATGATGTTGTGTTGAATGATCAGACTAGAGAGGGTAAATGCGAAGTAAGAACCATGGAGGGATGTTTTAAACTCAAATTGTTTTAAGATAAGCCAGACTAAAACAGAATATATGGATTGCAAGTTTAACAAAACTAGGAGTACAAATGAGGGAGTAGTTAAGATTGATAACCAAGAGCAACCATTTTCGCTATCTTGGCTCAATCATGCACAAGGAGGGAGATATTGTACATGATGTTAGAATTAAAGCGGGATGGTTGAAGTGGAAAGGTGCTTCTAGAGTGTTCTGTGATAAATGAATACAACTAAAATTGAAGAGAAAATTTTATAAGAACAAGCATGTTTTATGGGGCAGGATGTTGGGCAGCCAACAAGCAACACGTACATAGAATAAGAATGGCAGAAAAGAGGATGTTGAGATGGATGAGTAGAAGGAGTAGGGAGGATAGAATCATGAATGAATCCATTCATGGGAGCTTAGGTGTAGCACCAATAGGAGATGAGATGAGGAAAGGTCGATTGAGATGGTTTGGCCATGTGCAACGAAGAACAATGATCGCACCAGCGAGAAGGAGTGAGACAATACAAGTTGAAGGCACTCAAAGGACAAGAGGAAGGCCAAAATTGACTTGGGTTGAGGTAGTAAGGAGAGACATAGAAGATTGTGATTTAGTGACATATATGGCCCCAAATAGAGTAGAATGGAAGGACAGGATTTGTGTAGCCGACCACAAATAGTAGGGATAAAGCTGCTATTGTTGTTGTTGTTTTTTTTTTTTTTTTTTATCGGTAAAAAAAATTTTATTAGAATAGAGAAATCTGGAAAAACACAGGCCTGCAACGAGCACACAAACACCTACAAGATATCTTTCCAATAAAAAATCCAGGATGAGAATTCACTTGCCATGAACAAAGGCACACACACACACACACACACATATATATATATATATATCAAAAGAATGTTGTAATGTTGAGGATGGAACTTAGGCTACATAGAACAGAATTTAGATACACCCAAAGAATCTCCAAATTAAGAGAAAGTAAGATTAAGGGATCAAGAGTAAGTCCACAAGGTTTCAGAATGGTTAAATTATCCAAAAATAAGTTTCAGAATGGTTAGACGAGAAATAAGAGATAGAACACTACTGGGTCAGATTCTAGAAAATCTGGACAGTAAGTGTGAAAAGCGAAAAATACCCCTGACAAGTTGTCAGAAGGGTAAACAGGTGGGTATAATAAGTATATGCATGCAAAAATTTAGGTCAAACAGAGAAGTGTAAGTACACAAAATTATATAAAGAACAGACTGCTGCAGAAAGTTCAGCAGAATGGGTCCGACGAAGTAGAGATAGGTTACCTAGGAAATAGCAGAATCATAAGATATTCAAACGGAGTTTGAGGCATTATATGAGCAAAAGATTGATGAGAAAACCATACAAAACAAGCCAATAATACCTATTTTAGAGGGGTGAGATTTTGGAAGAAAGGTACCCTGGAATACTCAGCCGTGTGTATAGAGCTTGATTTGTACTTTTGTGGAATTCAGCACTTCTGTCTTGATGATGGTAGCACAGAAAAAGGTTAATGGAGATAGAAAGAAGAAAGAAGGAACACGAAGAAAGAAGAGGGAGAAAGTAGAAGAAGGAAAAAAGAAAGATGAAGATTAAGAAGGAGAAAGAGAAGAAACCAATCAACTCCAACTGATTGGGGGGTGAAGACTAGAGGCTCCCACCCCTACGGTTTTCTAACGGTTACAACCAAGAGAAGAAGAGAAAAACCCCAAATTTTATTTTCAATAATCCATTGTCTACCTATTAGATGTCAACTAAGCTTCTTAAATAGGATTTCAAACTCTGAAAATAAAAAATAAAAAAGAACAAAAAGAACAAAAATTAAAAACTCTTAAACTAGCTAGGACTCTTCCTAAATTAGACTTTCTAAAAACCAAACTTACAAAACCCAAGACTTTCAAATAAAAACTACCAAAACTCAGCCCTTATAGGGGCTATCGACCAGCACTATGAAGGCCCCAGTTGTTGACCTATTGAACCACTAAAAGACAAGAAAAGACATGGCTGTTGACCAACGCCTTATTTTCCCAATCTATCCCTTGGCTTCACAGCCTTATAACTAAGATACCCCCTTGTAAAGAAACCCTCAACTACCCATGGCTTAAAAAGACTTATGACAATCATATCACAGCCCTAAAAATACCTAAAACAACCAATATCTTGTCCATGTCTTGAACCTTTGATGCAGCAAATCTAGAGAGGGGCTGATTACCTACGAGTTATGGACCCTCTATTGACTAAGACTCCCACTCAGGTATAGGACAAATCAGTACTTAGAATATCAGTCAATCCATCTTAGATTTAAAGAACACACTAATCATCCTATATTCTGATTTAGGATACAGTAAAGCTTGTGATCAGATTAAGGTTTAGAATAGGGTGTAATGAAGGGAAAATCTGGGACAGATTGATGGGAACTAAGCTCAGAATATAAATATATCTGTTCATGAGTCTATAAACTGGACAAGCTTAAGGGCCCTGGTATAACAAAATAGGTTCAGACTTTTGACCGAAATCGGGTCAATAGAAAGGGTAACTAGATCCACAGTTAAACCACAGCAGGGTCTATTTTAAATCAGTCATGTGGTGCAAATACAGGGAAGGTATATTTCAAATTAAAGGCTGGAAATATCAAAGTTCAGGGGCAGGTTTTATGGAGCTAATAGCACACATTCTTGGAACTATAGAAGGACCTAAGGATATGAATCTGGACTAGTTTCCAGACTGGAATAGTACCAGAAAACAGAGAGTTAAGTACAGCAGTCTTAAACAGAATTTCTGGCCAAAACACAGGCTATAATGGAAACTTTGGCTGAGCTGATTTATGAATCTGATTACATAGATATAAGATAAAAACTGTCATCCAGAGATTGAATAACAGGGATTTAATGAGTTAAAGATTATTAGTTCAGGGTTACAGAAAGGGAAAAACAGGGACTGTAATTGGTTAAAGTGTGGTCAGTCCTGAGGTTAGCGTAGGGGAGAAAGATAATGAAGGGTGAATTTTCTCTCAAGGAAACACCAGGACAGTTTAGTGGAAAGTGATGCAGGGTGTAAACTTGAAAGAAGACGGGTTTATTGAAAGGGAAACAAGAAAGGAAATGCAAGGTTAGGTAGGCCACAGATTTTAGTTGATGAAAGATTAGTGTCTTGAAGGAGAAATTTGAAGGGAAAGGAAGGGAATAGGATTACGTAGGTGAGGAATCAAGAAAATCAGGCAAGAAGATTTTGGGAAGGGCTTTTGTTGATCTTGAATGGAGAAAACAACACACAAAGGAAGAAGAAGAAAGAAGGAGAATAAAAGAGCAAGGAAGAAAGAAAGTAAAGGAGAAGATACGTACCTTGTGGAAAAATCCCTGACCCAAACTTGTTTAATCCCTAATCAAGCTTTAAACTAAGGCACAAGAACTTGAAGAAGAAGGAAGCAGCCAGCCGTGGAAGCCATAAACCCAGAATTTTATTCATTGTATCATGTCCAAAACCAGTCAATTACATCTCCTTTTTTAGAGCAAATAACATAAAAACAATTTGGAAAGCTAACCTAATTGGACTCCTAATCATTGGCTTTTTAAATCCCACTTCCAAAATCAGCCAAATCGTAGGCCCAATCAAAGTGGTCGACCAACACTTATTTGAATATTAAGGGGGTGTTTGGTTCGGATTCTAGAATCCAATTCTAGGGAATAATCAATTCTGGGTCATATAGGGGGTGTTTGGTTCGGATTCTAAATCCAATTCTAGGGAATAATCAATTCTGGGTCATATATCATGCCCTCCATTTTCGTGCTAAGTAAGAAACGGAAGGGGCATACTCCCAAAAAAACTCAAGGGGGTGTTTGGTTCGGATTCTAGAATCCAATTCTAGGGAATAATCAATTCTGGATCATATAGGGGGTGTTTGGTTCGGATTCTAAATCCAATTCTAGGGAATATCTATCTATCTATTTAGCTATAAAATGATTAAAAGGTCCAAATATGAAAACAGCACCCTTCTTTTTTTATTCTTTTTCCTTTTTAGTTGGGGAGGGGGTTTAGAAACAACACAACTATCAAAGTTCTCAGAAGAACTCAAATTGCATGAATACAACATATTTACAATAAAGAAACATAAATAACTACAGGAACTATAACATTGATACAAATGAGTAACACCAAAATCACCAAATTACAAAAAAAGAACACTGAAAAATATTATTTCTTTGCTACTTTTATAGCCTGTTTGGCAGCCACCCGTAATGTATTCATTTCATTCGAGTTTCTCAAGGCATTTGTAGCTATGAGGTGATGGTTCCTAATCAACTCATTCAAATTTATACTGATTTGTTTACTACAGATAGAAATGAAGTCATCATAGGTTTTTCTATAAAATGAAATGACTTATATTATCAAGCACAAATCACTGCAAATCTGAATCAGTTCATTACAAACCATTCCATTGTGGCTACAAAAGCCTTGGAAAACTCAAATGAAATTATTACATTACAGGTGGCTGGGCTGCCAAACGCAGCCTTAACCAATACCATCGTCACAAAAAAAAAAATCAACCAAGAATCACAAATCCAACAGAACATAGTAGAGAATAAAACCGAGTCAGAAAAAGAATTTAAGATTTTACCTCTTCTCTTAATTGCTCTTGAAGAATTGACAATTGGCCCCAAGTTCCCAAGTCCACAACCCGGAAGCTCCTTCAATTTCAAGTTAGGATTCCCAAGACACTGAGCATTCTCAATTCCACAAGCATCATATTCTTGGCCATCCAATCCCCCATTATCCTCACCCTTGCCTTCCACCCCAGGGTGTAGACAATAAACCTGATCATCACACCGCAAATCACATGAATTCATACCATATGCGCTAGTCAAGTTTGGGTGGGCCAGGTACTGAATCCCATCACCACTCTTTGCCAATTTCTGATAAGGAAAAGATCCAATCTCCCCT
>JAOXJP010127528.1:0-19548 GCA_025762735.1 Platanus orientalis | reverse complement strand
GTGTTTTCACCCTCTCCTCACAGCCCAACCCTAAGAACCTTTGAGGAAATAGTCCCAAAGCACAAAAAAAAGTCCCTAACACATAGATACATAAAAATATAATTTTCCAAATATCATTTCCTTAAATAGGGATTCTTCCAAAAGCATAGGGTACGACTCTTTGTACGACAACTCATCCAACATCATTGGACTATGGCCCAAAAACTTGTAGGCCCAACCTGACTATAGCCTGACTCAGTCTTGGGACAGATTAGCCTGGCTTATTGGGCTTGATTAGGACTTGAAGTTTTAGTTCCAGATTGGACTTGGACTAGGACTTAGACATGACATGCTGGGCTTGAGCTGGAAAACTCAAAAATTTTCCACACTTGTTGAGAGGCTAAAAACTCAATAGACTATCTTCATCATCAAATTTTTTTATATATATTATCTCTTCTTACTTTTGTTTTGTTTTTATTTTTTTATTTCTACCACAAAACATGTTTTGTGTTTTTTTTGTACAGGCACAAAATTTATGTTAGAATTGTGCTTTTACTTGATGTGCTTAAGGATAAACACCATCCATTATATCTCGTCTTTGACCAAGTGACCATATATATAAGGTTAGCCAAACAGAAAGGCCAAAATCATGAGCGTGGCATATTGAAGATTAACCAGTCTAAATCCAACCGTGAAATGTTCGTCACCAACTTACAACTGGCCTGAGCCAAAGCCTGTGCCCAACCCAAGAGTCATCAACCCCAGCACAAAGCTCAGCTCGGTTCTGGTAATCAAAAGGGAAGAGCCCATCAACATAAAGCCCACAAGACAACTTGACTGTTGCCGCTAAGTTTTGGTTGAAGTGTAACAACCCATGAGACATACCAGCTTCGAAAAGCTCTAATCGGGAACTTGGACGACTTTGCCATTGAATTATGCCAATGATCAAGTTCTAAATTTACATGGGCCAAAGCTTGTGATTGAGGCATCTGATACTTGAATTTATGTTCTCATTCAAACTTAGCAGTCCAAATTCTGTCTTGTAGACTGGCCAATGGCTTGATCTTCATAGCAGCATTTAGAAATTCATGTAAGGTAGCCGTGTGATGTGGTGTGAGAACATGTGAGGTGGCCATTTTTTCTGGAAAACTAATGCGTGTTTTCTTGGAGAGTGAACATGTGAGTTGGCGTTCATGCGAATTCCACGGCCTGTAAGGCTTCATTTTATTTTTCTTTCGTTTTTGTTGCTTGGAAGTGACGTTTCAACCGTAGGGAACCATTTGAATTGAATGAAGGGCTATTAAAGCTAACTTTTGCTTGCTAAATTGTCAAATAGAAATTTAGTACCACTTAGAAAGCTTGGTTATCAAAGGGCTTATGGAGCTTGTGTTTCTCACCATGTAGACTTGGATTTGTATTTTAGATTGCCTATTTGGAGATCTTTATCCCAGAAGAACTTAATATTTGGATGCTCCATTAATGTTCTTTTATACACAGTGGAAATACAACTTTCTACTACTTGATTATTGTAACGTTATGTGGATCACTGAACGTGTTCTTTCTTTCTTTCTTTCTTCTTCTTCGCTTTTTAATTTCAATTGCCCGGAAGAATGCGATAAATTGGATGGTTACAATCACTCGTGAACAAGATATCTTATATATTACCAATGGAAGAAAATGTTCTGTACATACCCTAGAACTGTATTACTTTACAATTGATGTAGTTTAATTAGGCAAATTTGCCATTAGATCTGCAGGATTAAAAACTGGCAAATCCCAAACCATGTAGATCTAACTAGGCAAATATGGTTTCAACTTTATATAATATGTTCTTATTGGGTTTTAGATTTTGAAGGTAAGAGCTAAGAACCGAAATTTTCCCTTCCATTACATTCAAACAATGAAATTATGGCACTAATATGGATCAAGGCTCCCTCTATTAATTCATCGTAAAGAAAATAATCTAATTATAAGAAGTATTAATTAGTGCATATTACTTAAAACTCATAATTACATAAATGTTGGTAACCCCTTAAGGCATATATAGTAACTTATAATATGGAATACCCTTCAGCAAGCACATAGAGTAGTAACCACATATAGAGAGTAGAAACTATAATATGAAGTACCAACCAATCTCACAAGAAGAAAACGGCCTAAGCATAATCGCACATTCCATATATACAGTAGCCACCAGCCATGCACCTGTTGTTGCAACGCCCACAATGCCTCTTGTCGAAACTCAGGTTCACACACTCCCCTCTGCAACACGCCTCTGTATACTTGCACTTCTTCTTGCAAGCCCCGCAGTTCTGGTGGTCATTCATCAAGTCCACACATTTGTTGTTGCAGCAAGTGGACCCTGGGATCCCCTCAGTGTGACATATTTCATTGTCCTTGCAATGAGATGCACCTCTTGGGTTCTTCTCTTCAGCCAGAAAGCGACTTCTTCTAACTGGAGTTGATTGTTTTCCATGCAAAAATAGGTCTTCTGAGGAAGTTTTCATTTCCTTGTAAGTCTCAACAGGTAGCTCTTCTTCTCTTCCCTTTGTAATTGTGATTGTCAAGGCAATCGCTAAAGCCATGACTATGGCTATTGTGAAGAATATCTTCCTGATTTTCTTGGCCTTGAAAGTGTAAGAGGAGAAAGGTGGAAAGGAAAGTAGGGAGTAAAGGGGGAGAAGGGAGAGAAGAAGATGATTCTTAGTTGCTTGGGAGGGAGAGTCAGAATTTAGGATGTCGAGACTTTGGGTTTTATAGTGTGGCGCTGGAGGGTAGGGTTGACGCGGGAAAAGCTGTAAAAGGGAAGACCTTGTGATGGGCTGTGCAGTGTGTGTACATAGTCAAATTCCTGTCCTTATTATAAAGAAATAATTAGAAACCTGTTTGTTCAAGTAAAGGAGCGACATAACCGCTTGTGAAAATTAAGTAACATTCAATTGAAAATGACAGTAAACATCCTAATACATGACATGGTTTTGTGAGTAAATCAAAGGTCACACTAAGCATTTTGTAACACAATGCTTAAGCCAGAAGGAAACCATGACGCAAGTTAACTAACACTGAAGAAATGAATATTACGCGTTCATTGAGTTGTACGTAATGCAAATCGCCATATCTAAGCGAAAAATCTCCAAATGTCGAGAATCAGACGGGTGAATTAGCTTACAATTGATGAATATATACCGGTGTTGGTAGCTATATTCATTAATCTACTCTATAAGTATGGTCCGAATATATTTGGAAACTTTAGAGATATGGATTCCTTGGTTTTTTCTATTTTATTTTTTAAGATGAACAATATATATTTCAACCTTGTGAAGTCTAATGTCTATATTAGTAAAAAAGATATTGGGAATTTGTAGAGGCCCGCCCCTTACGTTCTAAACAAAAAAAAATTCTTCTTTCTCTCTCTCTCTCAGATTCTAACAATTTAAATAGAGATTACTATAAAATGTCTTACTTTCATTAGGGAATAACATAGTTTAACATATTGACATTTTAGGAAACGAAATGGCTTTTAGATTATTATGTGTCCCATAGGAAAAGGGCTAGCAAAATACATTTTTAATTGACTGTAATAGGAATACACTTAGGTCAACTCTTTTACACATTCCACCTCCTGTACCGTACACATGGAGAGATCATGACCCACAATTTGATAATTGATGAGATCGAGTTCTGACTCACCACGCTGGTCCTTTGGATTATCCTCGATCTGAAATCTTGCTCACTAATCGCAACTACACTAAGACAGTGAATGGCGTCAGTGTGGCGTTAGCCTACACCCCTCCGATGCTCAAGTTAGTGATCAGAGATTAGAAAATCCTCCCCCTCTCTCAATTAGGATGATTATACTTATTTTTTCTTCCCGGGGGTTCTCTCCTTAATATAGGAGTTCTTATGGTTGTTCTACGTGATTTGTTAGGATTATTCTTCAAGTTAGTTAGAGGAACGTGGGTGAGTAGTACACATGTCAGCATTGAATTGGTTATCCTCCTGCATCATTTTGTGTCTTGTAACCGTCTTTTCATCCTAATTGCAGTTGGCGCCTATCACTCGGTCTACTTTGTAACTACATTAGCCGGGCACATCAGTCGTAACATTATCGGTTAGATCGGTCGGCTCGATGATCATCCAGGGTAATGTGATAGTTAACGATCCTCAGATGGCTCATCACCCCCCGGTCAGTCAATCGTCAATGCTTATTTGATAACTAGACTTGTAGTCCCTCAGATGGTTGACCTGAAGCTCGTATTCTCATGTCATTGATGAGACGCTCGGTATGTGTTACCGATGGATCGAGACAGGGGGACCACCCAACAAGTTGGTAGGTTGGTTGGACCAAAATGGTTCACTCAACCAATTGGTTCGGTTCTCTCTGCCCTAAATTCTCTGTCATCACCTGCCCCCCCATTCCCTGGTCTGTTGATCCAAACAGACCTTGGGAATCTGACAAACCATTTGAGACGATTGGTTCGCCGACTCTTCGACTCTCTTTTTCGAGCCCCACGCTAATTAGTGACGATAAGACACGTTAAGTCGGTGGCCGTATTTCCTCGAGTTGCGCCTTTATCCAACGGTGGGGGAGGGTTTAGATGATCCGATGGTCGGGGGTCACTTGAGGATCCTATAAAGGGATGCCCTTCCTCCCTTTTTAAGTCTTCCACCTTTTTGCGATTATTTTCTGGAGTTGTGTTTGAATTATTTACCCTGTTCGTGCCAACAACATGCTTAGGACTTCATCAACCGAGACGACTGTTGAGAGGTATTTTCCGTCTTACCATTTCCTCTCCTGTGATTTCCCTTTTTCTTCATTTTACCTTAGTATTGTCATCCCTTCATCAAGTTGTGTTCCTGCATCGTCTACTTCCTTCCCTTTTATTATGGTCGTGCTTTTATTCGCCTATCTTCACCTGTCCATAGAGTCCGACTCTGGATCCTATCGAGGCTCCCTTCGATTTTCATCAGACTCATTTTTGCTTCTACCTTCGCACTCAACAATATTTTCCCGACTTGAGTGTTTTAGGATTTAAGTCTTCCTTTTTGAGTCGTGTTTTCAGCCAGGTCTTAGAAGTACTAGGCCCCTTAGTTAGTGTTATATACCCTCTCGGTCGAATGGATAACACATTTGATTCCTCAGATTTTGTCATGGCTCTTGACAAGAATTTGTTCAGAGCAGACTCACCTGACTTGGCTCAACCCTCGAAGCCTACTAGGTGGTCTCTTTTTGCTCGCATGTCATATGCTACAAAATGCATCCTTCCAATTTTGTCAAAGTCTCAGCTTAGGGATTTACATCATACCTATCAAATCCCAGAGTCGGTCAATCTAAGGATCCCCGCTTTTGATGAGTGGGACTCTTCTTGCCTTCCTAACAAGTTTGCCCTTTTTAATAGACTTTAGAGGCTAGTCTGTGGTTCCCTATCCCTTTGTTCATTCGTCAGCTCCTCACCCACCTTTGTTTGGTCCCGAGGCAAATTATGCCCAACAGGTGGAGGATTCTGATTGCATGCATGGTGTTGTGGCATGCGTGTAGTGGCAGTTAGGATCATCTCACTATCTTGAAATTTCTTTATTACTATAAGGTGGTGGAGATGCATTCGGGATGGTGGTATTTTACTGCTCGGGTCCTCAAGCAAACATTAATCACGGGTCTTCCAACATCGAACAAAGGTTGGAAAAAGAAAATCTTTTTTGCGTCCGGGGATGGGTTGGAGTCTTTCCCGTGGGAGTCGATCATCGATCGAGTCCACACAATCCCCAAGATATGGGGAGAGCCACGTAGAGAAGGTAACTCTTGGTCGTCATAGTGTTCCTTATTCATTTTTCGTTTAGTTGGTCCAATCTTCCTTATTTTTATAGCATTGCCTGAATGTCCACTGTCTAACAGCTACTGTACCTCCTTTGTTGTTCGGTATGGCTTTATACCCAATATCGCCTCAACTTTCTCAGGATTGACTTCTATCCCTCTGTGAGATACCATGAAGCCGATGAACTTTCCTGTCGATACCCCGAAAGCACCTTTAGCAGGGTTGAGCTTCATTCGGAACCTTCTAAGGGTGCAAAGAGTTTCCTTCAGGTCGTCTATGTGCTTTTCGGCCTCTATGCTCTTCATTAACATGTCATCTAAATAAACTTCTATGTTTCTTCCGATCTGTGCCTCGAACACTTTATTTATTAGTCTTTGGTAAGTGGCACATGCATTTTTTAATCCGAACGACATGACTTCATAACAATATGTACCTCAGTCGGTAATGAACAATGTATTTTCTTGATCTCCTTTTGCCATTTGTATCTAGTTATAACTAGAGAACTCATCCATGAAACTGAGCAAAGCATGACCAGATATAAAGTTGACCAATGCATCTATTCTCAAGAGTGAAAAATTGTCTTTAGGACATGCTTTATTAAAGTCGGTGAAGTGTACACACATCCTCCATTTCCCGTTGCTTTTCTTGACTAGCACCACCTTAGCAATCTAGTCGGGGTAGGTCACCTCTCGTATGAATCTCACCTTTAACGATTTATCCACCTCTTTAGCAATAGCTTGGTTTCTGTCAGCGATAAAAGTTCTTTTCTTCTATCTGATGGGTCTCACTGAAGGGTCGACGCTCAGTCTATGTGTGATCACCTTTGGGTTGATTCCTGTCATGTCTACTTGCGTCCAGGCAAAAATGTTCGCGTAGACTCTCAGGAGTTTTTACAAGCGGAGCTTGAATTCTTTTGAGAGTGTCTTCCCGACCTGAACGACCCATTCAGGTTTGTCATGATCGATGTTCAACTCCTCTAGATCCTTTGCTGGCCCGATTTACTTCAGCTGGACGTCTTTTCTACCTTCCATGTCATCGATGACGAGGGCTTCTTTTGTCTCTTTCCCCTTTAAGGATGCTATGTAATACTTTCGGGTGGTTGTTTGGTCACCTTTAACATCTCTGACTCCCTCCTTAGTCGGGAAACGCATTAACAGGTGATAAGTAGAAGTAATAGCCTTCATTTTGTTAAGTGTCGGTCTACCGATGATGGCATTGTATGATGAGGGACAATCGACAACCAAGAAATCAACTACCTTGGTCACTCGGTGAGGACTGATCTTGACCATCACTAGGAGTGTGATGACTCCAACGGGGTATAATTTATCTTTGGAGAACCCTACCAGAGGCGCCGCTGTCAGTCGGAGCTTGTCTTTTCCAATTCCCATCTGTTTGAATGCGGATGAGTATAGGATATTTGTCAAACTGTTGTTGTCTATGAGTATCCTTCTAATTCGGTGGTTCACTATAACCAACGTGACCACTAGGGCGTTATTATGAGGGTGTTTCACTCCTCAAGAATCTTCTTTTGTGAATGTGATATCTTCTTGACAAGTTTTAGGGCACTTTCAAGGTCAGTCAGTCTAATAGACCTCCCTTTGCGAAGCTCTCATTGCTCGTTCGAGTGCCTTTTAAGCCGATTTTGACTCACCACCTCCTGCAAATCCTCCGGCAATGACTTTTATCTCTCAAAGCGACTCGGATTCTGGATTCTTTTGGCTCAGTGGCTCTTCTTTCGCACCTGGCGAGGTTCGGGGGCAACCCGATACAAAACGCCTTAGCCTACTTTGTCAGATAAGTGCTTCTATCTGATCCTTCAAGTCGATGCAATCCTTTGTGTTATGGTTGTGGTCATGATGGAATCAACAATACTTCCTTTGGGATCTCTTCTCTAGAGAGGTCTTGAACTTCTCGAGCCATTTTAAGGATGGGTCATCTCGTATGTACATAAAGACCTATTCGAGGGGTGAATTAAGAGGGGTGTAAACTTGTGCTCACTGAGCGGGTGCACATGCCTCCCTCAGTCTTACCTCTCGATCAATAGTTTCCCTCGTTCTTCCTTTGCCTTCCACAGCTTTTGGTCGTTCGTCCATTTTTCTCTTCGATAGCTCCCGATGTTCGTTTCCCTGGTCTCTCCTTGTCGCCATCGCATCCTCGGCATTCATAAGCTTCTAGGCTCGGAGTATCAACTCAGTCATGTTTCTCGATGGGGATTTGGAAAGAGAGAACAAGAATTTTGTGGGTAGCAGCCCACCCATGAAGGCGGTGAGCACCACCTTCTCATCGGTGTCTTCTACCTGCATTACTTCTTGGTTGAAATTGGAGACGTAGTCTCTCATTGACTCTCCCTTCGATTGTTTAACATTGAGTAGATAAGTGGTAGGTCTATGATAGCGTCTCCCTCCTATGAAGTAGCTGGCGAACGACTGCCTCAGCTCAAAAAAGGAGATGATGTTGTTTAGTTACAGATTGTTGAACCATTTTTTGTGTTAAGCCTTTCAAGGTGGTTGGAAAAGCCTTGCACATGACCTCATTTGAATAGTCATGGAGGAGCATCAAGGTCTTGTATGTCTCGAGGTGGTCAAACAGGTCTCGGCTTTGTCGAAGGGCTCCATTTGAGGGATCCCGAACCTTTTGGGGATGATAAGATATGATCATTGTGGAGAAGGGGTGGTCGGTCTTTTACACCAGGGCCTTTACCGTGGAAGGAGTTTTGCCTCGAAGGGCTTCCATCACTACGTCTAGCTGATTCTGCATCTTTTGAATGTGTTTTTCTTGTTCGATGGTAGCTCCTCCAGCTAGGTCACTAGTTTGCTGAGACGTAGATGCTCTTAGACTAAAGTTATCCCCTTGCCTCTCTTTTCTATATCCTTGTTCGATCTCTGGTTTAGGACGTGCAACCTCTTGAGTCTCTTTGTCATCAAAATGTTTGTGCTCCATGAGCTCCATGACCTTACAACTTAGCTCCTAATTTTGCTGAGCCATTTGTTCTATACTATGATTAAGGTCTTGTATCTGTTGTTCCAAACTTGCAATTCTGGCCACCTCAACCTCCTTTTTGCCTTGATCATTTGTGGATGAGGCATTTCGATAATCTTTCATCATTTTAGATCGAGTTTCCACCATATGACCATTGTCTTACCGAAAATCCCTTTGCTAGTTCCCACAGACAGTGCCAATTGATTAGGTTGAGTTCTGACTCACGACGATGGTCCTTCGGATCACCCTCGATTTGGAATCTAGCTCACTGCTCACACCTGCACCAAGACAGTGAATGACATCAGTGTGGTGCCAACCTACACCCCTTCGACGCTCAAGTTAGTGATCAGAGATAAGAAAATCCTCCCCCTCTCTCAATTAGGATAATTGTACTTACCTTTTTCTTCTAGGGGGTTCTCTCCTTAATATAGGAGTTCTTGTGGTTGTTCCACATGATTTATCATGATTATTCTTCGAGTTAATTAGAGGAACGTGGGTGAGTAGTACATGTGTTAGCGTTGAATTGGTTATCCTCCTGCGTCATTCTACGTCTTATAACTATCTTTTCATCCTGATTACGGTTGGTGCCAATCACTTGGTTGGCTTTGTAACTACATTAATCGAGCACATCGGTCGTAACGTTATCGGTTAGATCAATCGGCTCGGTGATCATCCAGGGTAATGTGACAGTTACCAATCCTCGGGTGGCTTGTCACCCCCCGGTCAGTCAGTCGTCTGTGCTTATTTGATAACCAGACTTGTAGTCCCTCAAATGGTCGACCTGAAGCTCGTATTCTCATGTCATTGATGAGACACTTAGTATGTGCAACTGATGGATCGAGATAGGGGGACTACCCAACAAGTTGGTAGGTTGGTTGGACCAAAATGGTTCACTTAGCCAATTGGCTTGGTTTTCTCGAGCCTAAATTCCCTATCATCAATGATAAACATAGAAGATCTCCTAGACCAATAATTAATTGATCTCCTAATCTTAATTTACCTGATCTGTTTGGCACTTCTACATTCAAAGAGAGATCAGATGCCTTGGTGCCCTAACTTAAGAATTTTTCTTAAGAAGTACTGACTATTTAAGGTGAATGATGGATAAAGGGCATGTGATTGTCTCAAATGAAGCTTAAATATGGTCCCAACTAGAAGATCTAGTAGGAGAAATAGTTAATTGAATTGAATGATCAAACCATTCCACATATTTGAAGGCTTTCTTGGGACCATTGACCATAGTCTTATTAGTAATCCAAGAATAAAATTGGTTCAACTTCTAATGGTGGTGGATCTTCCAATTAGTTGATTAATGGTGCAGATTACAGATTCCTTTGGCGAGCAGGGAAAGAATGGACACCATGTGTGCCATAGGTATTGCCAAAGCCTTAGAGCCTAGGTGGTTGTGGAACTGTCTCTCTAGAATAGATGTCTTGTGTTTGAACCTGATCACTAGCATTTGTCTACAGTCATGCATTGATGTTGCCCCTGCTGTTCACATTAAATACAACAATCAACAGGGCCATGAATCTAACCAAAAAATTGTGTGCCATAGTATTTATAAAAAATAAATCAGAAAACTTTGATAGCCAACTATGATTCGATTTAAGATGATTCCCATGTATACAATGATGAAATTTTAACGCATTTGTATGTTTTGATGATGTTTAAGTGCAATTAAAAGGCTTTTTTATAAGCAAATTGTACTTAAGATAAAGTGATTTAAAATCTCATAGATTCATTACGGGCTATGGATAGTTTACTAAGAAAAATATTCCCCTGTGGACAAACTTATCAGCCAATGCACAAGAAGATACATCTACTCACATGTAGGATAGGATCTTCTCCAAGAGCCATAAGTTTGAGACTGTCTTTCTCACAACCCAGATTCCAGGCCTGTATTCGTGACTCAAATCCAGATCGGACATTGGATGACACACCCAAACCTGAACCTTACAATGGAGAGATCTCACATTCAATGTGTGACCATTTCCTTTTCCAATACAAAATTTTTCATTTGCTTTAAGCCTTTATTTCTTGTATTCAATTAATCATAGATCGCAGTGAAATAATAATATACATTGCTCATTCATATCCATTCTTATTTACGTATTGTAGCGGAATGTTATTCATTTATCATTATCATGTTCTATTACAACAGAATATAAAAGTCTATAAACCTTAATTAAAGTCCAGTGGAAATAATCACATTCACTATCTAGTCTAGCCAATAAACTCACATAACTATTATCAAAGATAAAGGCTCTCACATGAGTCAACCATCAAAGTAATAATCCCCATCCAAAAAGGAGTACAATCTCAATCCAACATAAGTCTATACATCCTTAAGTTGAAATGAAAGGATTAACATTTCCTAAATGCAAAGACTAATAACTAACATGTCCATAAAACTGAAACATATAGATCGAGGACCTTGATCTCTCAAGTCCTTCTTCAACTGCCTCCAACACGGCTCACATAATAGACTTATCCTCAAATCTCAATATGAAAACTTGTGTCAATTTGGGTAAGCTTGACAAGCTTGTAAGAGGGTATATAAAATATACAAAAGAAAAGAGGTCAAGACAAGCACAATACTAGTTTATAAAGAATCAAAACCGAGTAAGGATTTCAAATGCATATGTAAGTGCAATAAAAAAGTTCTATACATATATCTTTATTATGATTCAAAGTAAGACTATACTTATAGTACTCATAGGGGTCTCCAAAGAAACCAAAACCGTGCATGCATTAGACTGTAAAGGCCTTCATCAAATACCAAAATCGAATGCATATAATCTGTGTAAGGTCTCTGATGGAATCAAAACCAAATACATATAAAACACATAAGATTCTCTCACATAACCAAACCCGAAATCCATATAACCCGCGTAGGGTTTCTGACAAGGCAGAGCCAAAAGCACATAACCCTAATGTATGGTCTCCAACGAATGCAAACAATGTACAAATAACCTAAATATATGGTGTCTAACAAATACAAAACATATATAAATACTCCCATGAATGAGCCTTTTGCCATGAATGACCAACCCAACTAAGGGGTCTCCAGGGTCATAAAGACCAATCCATGAATGGGTCTTTGGGGCTACGTTTGGCTAATCCATATAAGGGTCTCCGAGAATCACAAGGACCAATCGACAAAGGGGTCTCTAAACCACAAGGGTCATCTTCACCTATTAATGTGACCTGATGATTGGTTACTTAAGGGTCATAAAAACAACCCACAGATGGGTCTCCAGTGCAACAAGGGCCAACCCACATATGGGTCTCCAATGTCATAAAGACCAACCCACTTAGGGTTTCCAGGCCCAAAAAGGCGATCCCACATAGGGGTATCATGACATATCCAAATGTCCAATGAAGGTGTTAAAAATGATGCTCATGTAATTTAATTACTACGTAAGGATGCTATACAAATATGTCCACATATCAAACTTCTTATATTTGAAGCCAAAACTGAAAATGGAACAAGATAATATTTGGCCCAATCTAAAGACATATAGGGAACTATGGAATCCAAAACATTTTTATGTGCAAATATGAATGAAGCATAATAGTTTAAACACTTCAAATTTCATGTAGGAATCCATAAAAAAACATTTTACCAATTTTCAAGGACAACATGGATGAAATCAACATGTTTAGGCAACCAAAATCTTCAAATCAATATGAATCTCAACATAAGAAATATGGATTCTAAGATCTTACTATGAGAATCATAAAATCATTTGTAAACAACATGGATAGTCAAGGAGTAATGAGATTCTAGCAAGACAAACGATAAACATGTAGAAATAAATCATAAACATGATGTAAACCTTGAAATCCATGGAGATTTAGCCTTAGAAATACGAAACCAAAGAGTAGAGATCATCGGTTTAAGAATCCTAGAGGGAATACAAGAGTACATCATGCAATTACACTTTCTCAACTAAATTCATAGAAATCAAACCTTAAATCTTCAAACCATAAGTTAGAAAGCACATTTCTATAAGCCTAAGAGTAAAAACATATGCATATCTTGTATATCCACTTACCCTAGCAATATTTTCTTAGTTTTACTTAATCTCCTCCCAATATCTCTTTCCCTTGAGCTTATGCCTCAAGGAATCCTCCAAATGTTCCTTCTCTACAACATTCAAGACATAGACTGCTTAGGACTATGAATTCTCATGTAAATCTATGAGAAAATACCAAAACTAAGCTAAGCTTTCATGGAAGTGAACTTTCATGACTTGCCTATTGGGGATGATTCTTCCCACTCTTTCCAAAGCTCTATTCCCTCCCTTTTTCTTTTCCTTCTATGTGTTTTCCTAGGTCATTATGGCATCTCTTAGGTTTTATTTCTTCGTATGGAGGCCCACCCCAATTGGGTAAAGATTCCCAACTTTCACAACCTTTTAAAAAATTTATATTTCTGGGTTATTGGGATCAATCTTGTGAATGTTTGGATTGATCTTAGGTTATTTTGGATCTGTTGGCCAAATCTGGCCAAAGTTGGATCGATCATGGCTAGCTAGTTGCGATCCCAGATGGTCTGGGTTCTGCTAGCTGAACCTGGTCTGTTATGGATCAATCTTGGTCTGTATTGGATCAATCCCAACTGAGGTTAGATCGATCCAAACCAGTCTAAATTGGGCTAGAATGCTACCAAGTGTTCCCTTGCTTACTCATATAAGTTTATAACCTTCAAAACACGTGAGGGATATCCAAGGATGTGTGGGGAGTCCATACACGTGTGGGGTGTTCAATGTGTGTGCGGGGTGTTACACTCTTGATAAAGTAAGCTTTAGTAAAGGTAGTTTATATAATTACTATACTACGGTTCATTAAACCAATTAGCCCTGAAGTTGCTAACAGACACAACTTAATTTCCATTACATCATTTCACTACATCTCTTGTTTGTGACTAACCAATGCTCTAAAGCTTGGTGAGTTGACTTGGGGATTAATTGAATTTCTTATGTTCCAATTTCCCTATGACTTGCACCCATAGTTTTGAGAAGAGAACAAATGTCTTGTCTAGTAATTGGTGTACCCAAGACACCAGGGGACCTCATATGGAATAAAATAAGTGAGAATTTGAAATTTCATCTAAGTCCCACCCCTTTTTATTCCTTATGATGTTCCCTAGTGTCCTAGCACCAAATCCTAGACAGAACATTTATTTCATTTTGAGAATTAATAGACCACGTAGCAAACTAATGATGTGACCAATTCTTGTTAAACTGGGTTCAACCCTCGATTTTGATGGTTTGAATGTGGTTTGTTAAACATTGAAAAATAAATGAAAATACCCAAACAATTAGTATAATCATAAAATGTAACATATAAAGCATGCGAAAAATATGACAAACACTTAAAAGAATAATTTACATGAGATTAATACATACTTAAGACTTAAAAATAAATCATGAAAAAGTAAATAATTTAATGATGACATATGCTATGATTCCATGCTTCTTCATTTAAAAGTTTGGCAGTGATTTAGTTAGTTGTATTAACTTAATATAACTAGCTAGCAAAAAAAAAAAAATTTCAACATGTTTTAGCACAACAGGAGGCATTACTTATTAACTCATTCACTTCTCTTAGAGATTTGGAGTTTCAATATAGCAATATCAACATTAGTCCATGTTGTTAAAAGACCATGATGTCATATCCAATAATTGTCATTTTACCTATTTTTGCTCATAGTTGTTAAGGCTGATTAAAATCTCTTACCATGTGTTAGACAATGTTTTGATGATATTAGTGGCATGGCTAGTCCAAATGCTACAGTTTTGTAATATTTGGAGTCTTTGAGAAAAGGAAAACAGGAGGAGGCAAGTTTTAAAGAAGTTTATAGGGGCTTGATATACTTAGGGTTTTTAAAACATGTTTTAAAAAAAAAAAAATCAAACGGTTTACAAAAACCAGTCGATAAAATATTGTCCTTGATGTAGTCCCATGTTGAGGCTACAAAGAGCCAAATGGGTGTCCGATTTAAATTTAATTGGATACGACCCCTAATTCATTAAGGCTGCATTTGGCAGCCACTTGTAATGAAATCATTTCACTCGTGTTTCCCAAGGCTACACACAATGGGATGGTTTGTGATGAACTCATTCGGATTTGCAGTGATTTGTGCTTGATAAGTATAAATTTGAATGAGTTCATTAGAAAACGATCATTTCAGGTTTTCAAAACGATGATTGCACCAACTTCACTTTTTCTTTGATGTCCGGTGGACATGTTAAAGGACCAACAAGATCCATCGGCCCCCTTATAGGATCCTAATGTAGTTGACCTAAATTAGTCTTACTGCAGAATAGGGAGGATGTCCTGCAATGGATGATGGATTTTCCTCATGCACATTGTTCTCAATCCACGATTGGCGGATTCAACAATTCTACTCTTAATACATAGAATTTGATAATACCTTAACATTGGAGAGTAGGTCTAGAATCCAGATACCACAATTAATTAATTAATTAAGTTCTCTCACTACATATTATATAAAGCAGTTGACAAAGTAACACTTCTGCTAAACCGGCCATTTTTATAACCATTAATTGGAGATAGATTTAAGAGAGCTGTGGGATAAAAAAAAATCAGATGTACCAAAGGTACAAACCATCCAGTATCTCCGCTCTTATGTACGATCTTGTGATAAAAAGTAAGAGACATCAAATATCATATGATCATATCAAAGTCAATACACCCTAGCTCGTGCAACCACGTCCTTATAAAGTTGCAGACCCTTGCTAGTCAAATAATAAAAATAAAACCAAAAGGTCGTGGGCTCCAACTTCTCCTCCCCTATTAATCTCTCATCCATGACACCCATACTTCACCACCCAAAACATGGCCTTAACAACTCCTGCCTTAGTCTTCTTATGTTTGCTACCATGCCTGGTATCAACCTTGCAAGCGTACTCATTAGACAAAACAGTGTCAAGCTATACACAGGCAGCTGGTTCCCCGTCCGGGAAGAAAGTCATGAACAAAATTGACAGTTGCTGGCGCTCGAATTCCAACTGGGCATCGAATCGTCGCACCTTAGCCGACTGTGCTCTCGGCTTCGGCAAGGATGCATTAGGAGGAAAATATGGTGCAAGTTACATAGTTACAGACCCCTCTGATGATCCAATCAATCCAAAGCCAGGTACACTTAGATATGGTGTCATTCAGATAAAGCCACTGTGGATAATTTTTGCAAGGAGCATGATCATTACGCTCAAGAATGAGCTTATCATGAACAGTTTCAAGACCATAGATGGGAGAGGGACCAAGGTAGAGATAGCTTATGGTCCTTGCATTACAGTGCAAGGAGTGAGCCATATCATAATACATGGAATTAGCATTCATCATTGTGTACCTGGAAAGTCTGGGCTTGTTCGCAGCACACCCATGCACGTCGGCCGTCGTGGTGGCTCCGACGGGGACGCCATTGCTATATTTGCATCTTCACACATCTGGATTGATCATTGTTCCTTCTCGCGAAGCAGAGACGGTCTCATCGACGTAATCCATGCTTCTACGGCCATCACCGTCTCAAACAACTTCTTCTCACAACATGACAAAGTATACATGAATTCATTCCATACATGACTAACTGATCCTGCAGTACTGTAAATTGCGGTTTTGTATATTTAGGCCGGGATTCTAATGAAATTGCTTTTACAGGTGATGTTGTTTGGACATGATGATGGATTTACTGCGGACAAGGTCATGAGAGTTACTGTGGTCTTTAACCGTTTTGGGGCAGGTTTAGTGCAAAGGATGCCAAGGTGAGGAATGGATAGCCATTGTTAACCTACAACACTGCTTGTTCATCCTTGAATACAGTCTTTTAAAACTCGGATCGGCAGCTTTACGAGTCATTGGACCAATCCGAGTTTTTACACACTGCTTGAATCATATCTGACTTTTTTTTTTATTATTGATATATGAATTGTATCTTAATTTGATCCTCTGAATTGTAGGGTTAGGCTCGGGTACACCCACATAGCAAACAACAGATACGACGAGTGGCAGATGTATGCTATTGGTGGAAGTGCCAATCCAACCATCTTAAGTGAGGGGAATTACTTTATGGCTCCTAACAAGCCCGATTCCAAACAGGTATGTATTGAATATGGAGTCGTCTGATTCTAATGAAAATGCTAATAGTGATCTAGTAATCAGCTTAGGCCCTCTCTGATTGTCTTGAATTGAATAGAAAAAGGAAGAAAATAAAAAATTTGTAACTTTCTATCCTTTTTCTATCACTGTTTGGTTGCTGAGTAAAAGAAAAAGAAAAACGCATGTGTTACAAATTTCATGTCAAATAGAGTATTTTTTAGGCAAAAGTTGTGTGAAAAATAATATGGTCGCAAACGAGAGATTAATTAGGTACATGAGAAAATTTTGAAAATTATGGATTTCTGATTGTCGGGAACCAGACAGCTTGAAAATGATTTTCTCGATAATTTTTTTTTATTAATTTTTTTGCCAAAAATCAAGAGAAAACCAGCCTTTCATGGTAACCAGACAAGGTCTTAGAGTTTAATCAGATTTAATTACGAATGGGGTTGTTAATTGCATGACAGGTGACTAAGCGAGAGGTTCCTAGTGGGTGGAAGAATTGGAAATGGAGGTCTTCGAAGGACGAATTCAAGAATGGAGCCTATTTTGTACAGTCTGGATGGGGAAGCTGTGACCCATTCTATTCCCGGTCTCAATCGTTCACTGCTGCCCCAGGATCCATGGTGCCTGCTTTGACAATAGATGCTGGTCCTCTCATTTGCGTTGCTGGAAAACGGTGTTAAAGGCTTAAAGCTTTTGATCGATTTTTCTTTCTTTTTTTTGGCCTAGTGATCTTCTTTACTGCTTTTTGTGTGTGTGTTTTTTTAAACTCACACATGTATGATATATGTATTTCTTTTTTTATTTTTTGGGTAAATGTATGATAAATTATTCATGAAGGTGTTTTTCCAGAGACAGAGGTAGGCATCAAAATAACATTTGTAAATTTATCGATCAAGAGAAGCAAGTCTCCCCAACAAGCTACTCATAATTCGCTACATATAAGCTCATTTGCAATCCATATTTGGGTTATTGGGTATGAAATAAGAAACATGCAACCTTAATGTCATGTGAAGTTGTTAACCAAAGCCCTCAGGATTTGGTATGAACCCTGCACGAACGAACAAGCTTTGAATGGCTAAGGGGTGAACACGTCAGTGCCAAAAAGTGAAAAGCACTGCCCGAAAAGTGCAAATAAAAGTCACAGCAAAATTTGCCACAGCTGATCACCAGACAAGGAAAAGCATTTGTAAGGACAGTATTGGAAATACACTGGTGCAATTAATGCACTATGACCACCAATGTGTTTAGCAAAATACCTTTAAGACATTTAGAGAAGAAAGATCTTCAATCTTTATTGAATCAAAAGATTGTATATAATACGTTACCAGGAAAAAACAAGAAAAGAAAAAGGGGTATACAACATTGTAACCATAGAGATCATCCCATGGGTTCAAAAAATAAATGAACCTGAAGGAGATATATTGACTAAGTTAAGGCAGCGGAAGGAGTAGTAACTAATGTTAGCATAATCGGGACGGGGACGAGCAAATGTTCAATTATATTAGGCTTACACATTACATTAGTTATGGATGAGCTGATTAAGCATATATGCAATGAGGTCCCATGGTGTGTTGTTTGCCAATGATAATTTTTTATTGGTAAAGAGATTTCGGAGTGATTTTGTGTTGCCTATCGTAGTTCACATTCTTAAATGTAAAAAGAATCACAAATGCTTCCAAAGAATAGTTGCCAAATTGTCCCAAATGCATCCATTTATGATTTTATCTTGTCTCAACACTCATTTAGATCAGATACACACATTCTATCCTCATTTTAGCTACACCCATTCCAACATTGCTTTATAAAACAAAAAATATGGCATATTATATACTTGTTTATATATTGGTCAAACTACAAAAGCATTTTCTCCATATATTCCTATATGCATACCCAGGTTTTTATTATTAATATCTAGAGTATTTGGCAAACATCGATATTGATTGGCCCAATAAATCAGTTTTTTTTTTTAATAGGCTACTAGATATAATCATTATAAATTATATTTTTCTCCTCTAAAATACTTTAAAATTCGTATATTAATCAACTTATATATTGATTTCTCAAGGACTCATCAGATATTTGCTTGTTTATCAACTTATATATTAATTGAATCGATAAATACGGATTTATCATATAGGTCATGGACTGAGCAATATGCACCAATAAATCTGCCAATAAAATTAGATTTAGTATGCAATATATTATGGGGGTGATTGGGGGTGCCCCCTATTTTTAATAAACCAGGTGCCCCCTTACTTCGGTCTATGTCATAATTAGAGTATTTTAATTTTACAAACATTTTGATTTATAGATAGATTTGTCATTATATGAAGCTCATGACTTGGATTAAGAAAAGTCTAAAAACCTTTCATTTGAATACTCTTTTAATATATTATCTTGGACATGGAATGATCCAATAAAGATTGATCATCAGATCAAGTCAGCTGTTAGCACAAGCACACATCTCCTAAGAGATTCAATCAATTGGTAAGCAGTTCAATAACAACTATATAGATGGTTTGATTTTGCTGATCTTTTCCTTGTCTGATTTCCGAGGTGGCGCTTGCGGGTTCACATCACCTGCGACGACCCTCTTTGTGAGATGTCGTGAGATGAGACACATCGTGGGTATCATTTCACTTTT
>JAOXJP010127507.1:0-13686 GCA_025762735.1 Platanus orientalis | reverse complement strand
ACAGAGCGAAATGGCGTAACAGGATTCATGTAGCCGACCCCAAATAGTTGGGATAAGGCTGTTTGTTGTTGTTTGTTTGTTTGTTTGTTTGTTAATGGGCTTTGGAGGAGACCCCTTTTAAAGGGATCTCGTTTTATAGTCCTATTAAGGATCTTCCAGTCGACATCAACTCTGCCCTTCATATCCCACAAATTCATCACAGGTGGTCCCCCTCTTATGGGTTCAAACCGGAAGCTAAACTTTGATGGAAGTTCCATGGTGAACCTAGGTCCCTCTGGATGCAAAGGTCTGATTTCAAATGCTTCGGGTGTTTGTTTGGTGGCCTACTTGGGTCCTCTAGGTTCATGTGATGCTATCCAAGCAAAAATTAAGGTGCTACTGGTAGGGCTGTGCTTATTTCTTTTTAGGGGTGAATCTCATGTACCTCTCATTGTGGAAGGTGACTCGGCAATTGTTATTAGGTGGATGAAAAGTGGCAATCCGGGCCCTTGGAGGCTTTCCCATGTCATCATGGAAGCAATTTTTCTTGCGTCATCCTTGAACATCTCGTTCAGTTGAATTCCAAGAGAGACCAATTCGGTGGCGGATGGATTGGCTAAAAGGAGGGTGGTCAAGGAAGCATTATTTACGGGTCCCATCTCGGAAGAAATGGAAATTAGGTCTTAGTCATTGTATGGGATAGTATCCCAACTCCTCTTTTCCTATCTGTTTTTTTTCTTTTTTGCTCTCTTTTCTTCTCTTCTAGTGCTTTTTGGTAGCACTTGGATCTTATCTTGTGTCTTCCCCCACCTTTTTTCATGCACACACACACACATTTTCGTGTGTTATCCCGCAAAAAAAAAAGAAGAGAGAAAACCTGCTTTTCGTAACTTTATTCATTCATAATTCCAAATGGGAGAGGAAGGAGGATCTTTTATACCCATGACTAGGTCATAGATCTCCTCCTCTTTTAGAATTTTTCGCTTCGTAAAATAAGAAAGCCCATACAATAAAACAAAATTAAACTTAACCCCCCTCCCCATTAATGGTCGACCATCCCCTATTTAATAGAAATAATGGGCTGCCACAAAAGCCCAACATCATAAACTCTAATTCCATCCACATCCCTACTACTAATAATTAATAAAATGCAAAATAAAGCAGCAATGAATCGGCCTGAGTCAAAGGATTTAACTGAATCAGCAACTTGACTCAGCTGGGTCAGGTATACTTCAGAGTTCAGGCTCAACAGCTTGACTTAACTTCCTATGCTTTGGACTGGAGTCAACTCGATGGCTCGGTTGACTATGTCTGAAGTTTTCTCTTTATTATGACTTAAGAATTTTAGATAGTTTCAGAAGTGTTTCGTGGTACATTTACACCTCTCATTCTTCTCTGCCTCTCTGTACCTTTTGGGATTATTGTTATTAATAGCAATCATCAATTTCTAATTTGTTGATTGTTTCATTTGGACAACTTGCCGCATAGAATGTTGTGCTAATAGGGCTTGTCCTGATAATAAGAAATTATGATTCCTTCTTTTCCTTACAAATAACTAAGGTTCATTAAAGAAGAAAAGATACAAAATTACAATTGCTGTGTATACTGTACAGCAAGAGGGATGCATAAAGCTAAGAAGGGCCACAAACTAAACACTATGTATGATTCTTTGTGACATCTTGGAAATCCTTTGTGATGGATGCCCAAGAAAACATAGTGACCTGGACCTATTCTGCCACCTTGTGGACATCCCTACTGACTCCATTGAAAATTGTTGTATTTTTCTCTCTCTGAATGCACCAGCACAACATGAAGGGCAGAATTCAGGAGAAGGAAGGTCAATGTAAAATTACTTCTGATAGGCTTCACAAGGTCGAAGACATGCTGTACAGTCCCAACAACCGAGCCACAAACTACTTGTGAAACTGCAATGCAAAATTAAATAATCCACCAGATGGTGCTCTATCAATGTAAGATGTATTGATCTTGATAATTTTTTCAAGAATGGCTATCCAAACTGAAAAATTAAAAAAGATAAAAAGAAGAAGCTATCTTTGTAGGGAAGGGAGATTGCCAGATGAACTTCATGGAGAATGCTCACAATCTCTTATTTTTTCAAGATTGGCTATCCAAACTGAAATATTAAAATAGATAAAAAGAAGAAGCTATCTTTGTAAGGAAGGGAGATTGCCAGTTGAACTTCATGGAGAATGCTCACATTCTCTTCGAATTAATGCCGAGAAAACAAAGTGAACAGTGCACCGAACTCTTATATCCGAGAGAGAGAGAGAGAGAGAGAGAGAATATGTGTGTTGACAGCTTTCAAGCTGAATCAAGAAGGAAATGACTGAATTAACCTCTCAGATGTCAGACCAACATTGAGACTCATGCCATTGCCCACTTTAAACTGTATGCTTTACAGAAAATCAACATAAACCTTAGAAATCTCTTTTCATAAGCAAGTCCCATATGATCCCTCCACACATTGCTGTCCCAGCTTTGATTTCTACAACTGCATTTAGCTTCAATGACCTGTCTCCAAAGATGGTCAGGTTCTTCTTCAAACCACAAGAGCCATTTCCTCAATAGACTCTATTCATAACTGTAATGTGTCTCATACCCCAACCACCTTGCTCTTTTTCAGACAGACAAAATTTCAGTTGGTCAAATGATACTTCCTGTCTACTTTAAAGCTGTTGCATGGAAAATCTCTTTGCAGCTTCTCAAGTCTAGTTGTTACCGAGGCTGATAATCAAGGCAGCCATGGCTAGTATGCAATATAATTTATGTCCCAATTCATCATCCCAAAGAAGTTGCTCAAGAACTTGAAAATCTGGAAAAGAAGTTCCTTTGGTAGGGGTGGGAAGGGTCAAGTGATCATCATCTTGTTGCTTGGAATAGAGTTTTGATGTGGACAACAATGCAAGACTTATGTATGTGCCCCCACATAAGAGGACTAAATTTAAATGTACATGTTATGTGGGTTTGTTTAGAGTTATTTAGGGTGTTTGAAATTCATGTGATAAGGCTAATAGTATCAAGGTTTTTTTTTTTAGAGTAATCACGTTACTTACTTTTAGCCCAAGTTTTCTAAGGTGAAAACTTGCCCTTTTGGCTTGATTTTGGTGTCATTAGAGAGGTTATTCAATTATCTTTCTAATGAGATCAAGATTGCGTAAATAAGAGGTTATTTGGGAAAGTTATGAACAAATTTCTAAAGAGGTATCAGTGAATGATGGGAATAGTGTTTTTAAAAGTGAGGTGGGTCAATAAGTCAAAGTGTGGGGCCCTTTAGAGAGCTGGTTGACAGCCTCTCTAGGGGGGGGAGTTTTTAGTAGCTTTTAAATTTTGGAAAGTGTAATTTTTAGTAAGTCTGCTGTCTTTGGCGTGGGATCTTGAATCTTAGGATTGTGATTGTTTGATGAAATTATAAGATTGCAATCCTAAAGATCTTGAGATCGGATTAAGCCGATCGTTTGGCATGGATTCTCAATTTCTACAAATAGGAGATTGAATAATTGATTCACATCAAGGGAAAAATCGAACATTCATCATTCCCTCTCTCTGAATCTATAATGGTGATTAAAAAATTCGAGCAGTAAGAGCGATAGTACTACTCTATGTTGTGATGATCCTTGCTTGTGGATTTGTTCGGTGGTGGAAGATCTTTACCCCTGACCAGTGCTCCGGCATCAACCACTTTGTGGCTGTTTTCGCTGTACCCCTCCCATCTTTTCATTTCATCTCCTCCAATGATCCTTACACCATGAACTACCACTTCATCACCATAGACTCACTTCAAAAGATGGTCATTCTCTTTACTCTCTTACTCTTGCAAACCTTCACTAAGAACGGTGGCCTCAAGTTGATGATAACACTTTCTCACTCTCCACCCTTCCCAACACTCTAGTCATGGGCATCCCCCTCCTTAAGGCCATGTATGGAGATTTCTCTGGGAGCCTTATGGTGCAGATTGTGGTGTTGTAGAGTGTGCTCTGGTACACTCTCATGCTCCTAGAGCAAACTCTCATGCTCCTCATGTTTGAGTATAAAGGTGCAAAGCTCTTAATCATAGAGCCATTCCTTGAAATTGTTGGTTCTATAACCTCATTTAGGGTTGCGTTCGGCATTTTGTCACTTAAGGGTTGGGAGCCAGTGCAAGTTGACGTTGAGATTGACAATGATGGAAAGTTCCATGTGGTTGTCAAGATATCGACTTTGTTGTCAAGGTCAGTGATCTCTTCTTACAATTAGTCCCATGGATTGAATTCTATAACTTCCATAACCCCACGGGTGTCCAACCTAACTTCTTGAGATTTACTCAATCTAGTCCGCCCGAGAGCCAACTCACAAGAGCCAACACCAAGAGTTGATATCGTATGCAGTGCTGGCTTAAAGATCAAAGATGATTGTGACATGTAGATGATTTGAAGGGGAGAGACAAAGAAGAAAAAAGAGAGAGAGGAAGAAAGGAAGAGGAAGGTGTGGTTTTGTTTTATATGTCAAAAGTCTAAACTACCCCACATTTTAACATGTGGGAATTAGCAACTTAGTGCCATTTCAAAGTAGTTCACAAATCCTTGATCCTGATCGAGCTTTTTAATTCAATCTAAAATGGGGGTGAAACACAAACTTGATCGGGAGATCCCAGTTTGAATTGCATACCAAATGTTCCATTTTCTAGTTCGAATCATGATGTAGTCTCCAATTGCGATTCATGATTGAATGCTAAAGATAACCTTGGACCTTAGAAAACTTGGCTAGCAAGTTTAGGATTTTTTTAGAAGTTTCTAATTTTAGAAATTTTTTATTGTTTAAGGTTGTAAGACTATTTAAAGGCACCCCTCCTCAATAATTTTTAGTGAAGAATGTTGAATTAGTTAGTTTATTGAGTGGTCTCCCAAGTAGAAGTTGTGGATCTTGTCTCCCCTGCAAGGGTTGACGCCTACATCAAAGGCTCCCCTTCCCTTTTTCCTATCTCTTTTAGGTGCAGCTGTGAGGCTCCCTAAATCCCAAGTATCTCTCTTATCTCTCTTTCTTTCTCTTCTCCTATCTTCTTCTTCTTCACCTCATCACATCTTTCATAATTTTTTAACTTATAGGGTTTTGATTCAATAGCCCTCTCTTTCCCCATTGATTCCCTTCTTCTCTATCTTAATTCCAAAAGATTCCTTGTTGTTTCCATTAAAACCTCCCTTAAAGAATCTTTGGTTTTTTTAAAATTTCATGATTTGACAAAGAAAATCTTATCCAAATCTCATGAAAGTTGAATTGTAGGACTTCTGTACACATCAGAATTTGCGCTATAAATTTTGGAATTTTTTGACGTGTTAGAAATGTATTTTGGTGATTTTTGAAAAATTGTTTAAAATTATAGATTTTCCCTTTTTGGTTCTTTTCCTTTATTTCTTTCTTCTTTTATGTTCTAATTTCTTCTAATTTATTTTCTATCATTCTATTTGCTGATTTCTCTTATTTTGTGGCTACTTGTGTTCTAAAATTTGAATTCTTGAACTATTTGCTTCTGCACTTTAATTTTGGGCAATTACTTGAGTTTCTTGGGAATATCCTGCATCAATATTGGTATCAAAGCCAGGTTCCAAATAATTCCTATCTAGTTTGGTTCCTACAGGTGTATTATTCTTCAGGTTTTATTAATTAGTTCCATCTAGTTGAAATGCTAGGTCCTTTCTAAATTGATCCTGATTCTTTTTGAACTAACTTCATTGACACCATGGGGTGTTACGAACCACCATCTTAGGAGTTGTATAATGAGAAACTGCAAAGGAGATCTCAATTTGAGATTAGATTGAACCTTGATAGAATTAAGTATATATTAAAGGTTGAAAATCCGCATCCTTATAACTTGGATTATCAGACTCTGAAAAGATATCAAAATTGTCTTGAGGTCAGACTTCTAGAGATAGAAGAACATTAGTCGAAAAAAATCTGATGCGTGCAACAATCCAAGACTTATGTATTTGTCACCTCACAAGAGAGCCAGATTTAAATTTATATGTAATGTGAGGCTAGTAAGGGTCTTATAGGGGAGAAACATTTATTTTATGTGTTTATGTAATAATGCCAATAGTGTCAAAGTTATATTGGGAGTTTTTTAGAGAGTAGTCCTGTTTTTGATGTTTAGCCCACTTTTTCAAATGTTAAAACTTGCCCTTTAGGTTTGATTTTTGGTGTCATTAAATAGGTTATTCAGTTACCTTTCTAATGAGACCAAGATTGCACAATTCCAAGGTGATTTGGAAAAGCTATGACCAAATTACTAAGGGAGGTATCATGAAAAACGGGAATAGTGTTTTGTTAGAAAGTCTTGAGTTTTAGTAGTTTAATCTTATCCAAATCTCATGAAATTTGAACTGTAGGACCTTTGTACACATCCGAACTTGCACTAAAAATTTCAGATGGATCAATAGGGACTAGTCTGTATTCCTCAGTAGGTTAGAATAAGGTCCAAATAGTTCTGTTTTGGAGTAAACAGCAGAGTGGATATAGGCTTATGGTATATGACAGAACAAGGGTTGTTCTGGGCAGGTTATGGGTTTGTAGTAGTATGGTGTGTGAGGGTTACAGGTGCTGGACAGCAAGATCATATGGAAATATATGTGTGTAAAGTGTATACCTGTGGTGGAGTATTGCGCAGTAAGCAATGGAATTCTGTGGAGATCTTTTGATCAACAACACTTTTGGGGATATCTAGACAGCAGGCACACGTGTGGAAAATCAAGCTGTGGTATCAGTTGAGCAACAGCACTGTGGGAATAATTAGGATGGCTAACACCTCTCTACTGGGATCAGCTTCAGCAGCAAGGATTCCTCCAGCAAGTCTCCCACAGAGCAGTGTTCACATACACGCACTAATCTTCAGCAAAGATTCAGGAACTAGTAGTGTAATTAATACAGAGCAACACCCACCTAGTAGGACCAATTTCCAGCAAGATAGGACCGGACAGAAACAGCCGTAGGTATGCCAAGGTGTCTTATCACTTCATGCCATAGGGATGATATCTTCAGGGTCTGTTACAAGTCCAGAACCAAGAGAAGCTATTTCTGGAAATTAGGAAAATCAGAGAAACCCAAAATAAAGCTGCCACAGGAATGGAATCACTAGTTGAAGTAATTAGGTTGGAAAATTCTGCAGAGAATCGTACAATCAAGGTACCACAAGGCTTGAGTAGGGTAATAGGGTTAGGGTTGATGGGAGAAAACCAAAAGTGATTGATCTCAGACTTAGCCGAATGGGATTGATGGAGGGAAGATAGGGTTTGATGGTAACAAATCAAAGGGGATGTGTGGATGGTATGGCCGAAGGTGAGGGGTGATGGTATTAGAGTATTGTGGTGATAATGAAGAAGGGAAGTGATGGAGGTTTAGGTTTTCTGGTTGTGGCAGCAAGCAATAATAAAGAAGAAGAGGAGAAGAAGAAGAAGAAAAAAGATGGAGAAGAGAGGTACTTTGTGTGAGGTAATCACCTATTTACACAGCCCAAGTAATCACCTACTAGACTTTCAAGCTAACGCACCAAAAATTTGAAGAAGTTCCACTTGTTGAAGAGCAAGAAACGCATGAAAATTTTATTGTATTTCATCATGTCAAGTACAATGGGGAACTCTCCCTTTTAAAGACTCAAAATTCAAATTAAAAGAAAACTACCTAAATTAGAAACTAGGACCTAAATATGACCCTTACTAAAAGACTTTCCTAAGACTTTCTGAAAAAATTCATATGAAAATAAGCCGAAATCGTGGGTTGAAGTAGAGTAGTCAATTTTGCCCAAAAACAAAAATATTAATTCCTTCTATGTCCTAACCTGTAATACTTTATAATCTATTAATTAAGACAATAAAACTACTCTAAAAGGACAAAAATCAGCAACATAAACTCTTCTTTTGTGAACCTAGCACTTGCCTTCGATGTGTCTCCATGTGCCCTCTTATATGGACCCCACCAAAGATGTGTGGGTTCCACATGATTCTAATGTCTACATTGTTTGCTTGAAGCCACTAAAAAATGATCCCTCGGCTAAGGGCAAAGCGAAATGAGCTGCCTCGCAAAGTTACACACATTGAGGGACATTCCCATAAAATCTGACTCTTTCTCCATAGAGTTGCTTGACGCCTTCTGAATTGTCACCTTGTGGAGGGGGGAGGGGGTGGTGTCCATCGTTCATGGATAGGCTTGGTCACTGAGGAAAGTTGTTGGATTGATCAGCTACCTTCAAACTTGAATTCAGTCCCTCCTTGCATACGGAAAGGGAAAGCTTTATCTGCATCAGTGGAAGCTCTTGGGGCGGATGATTCACATTTGTAGAGGGAATTCCCAAAACCCACAAGGAAAGGACTGAACTTCCCCTTGCTACTATCATCATTCATAGCCTACTTGCCTTCTATCTGCTACCCTTGAACTGCAAGGACAACTCAAAAAAGTCTAGATTTGATGTGGAACATGAAAGAGCCCATATTCAAATTTGATTGGTTTATGTAGGCTTCCTTTTTTTTGGGGGGGGGGGGTATTTTGGGTTTAATATTTTTAATGGCAATTTTTTTTATTTGGTCAATTTTAGGTTAATCTAGGTCAACTTTTTTTCAATCAATTAAAGGGTTTTACTTATTTTCAAATAGACTTGGTTTTATTTAATTTTAAAGAAAGTGATAACTATTTTCGTCACTTTTCTTTAGGCCCTATTTTGAAAGGTCAAAACTTACCCGTTTGGACTAATTTTGGTGCTATTTGAAAGGTTATTCAGTTACCTTTCCAACGATACCAAAATCTTGAGAATCCGATGTGATTTGGGAAAATAATGGTTAAAATACTGGTAGGGTGTCACTTTGTGATGAGATTTAGTTATTTTAGATTTTTATTTTTTTAGGAAGTCTAGTTAGAGTGGGATTTGAAAAGCTAGGAATGTAAAAGTTTATGTATGTGCTTGTAACCCAGAGTTTTAATAATGAAGAATGAATGATTTACAATAGTTTTCCTGAAAAAGGATGCTCTTTGGTGTGAAACTATGTGATTCTAGATCCTTGGTGAGAAACCTTGCAACTCCAGAATCTTGAAGGTGTGATGTTTTCAACCTTTGGTGTGACTCCTAGAAGGCCATTGGGATGACTCCATTGATATTTTTTTCTAAAATAATTAAATCCTTCCTTTCAAAAGTAACCCTCCTTTCGACTTTAGGTGTGACTCCATTGGTGTGACTCTATTCTTTATTTATTTTTAATTATTTCTTTTACTACAATTTATTTATTAAGGAAATGGGTCAGAGCCTCTTTGTCCTGCATCAGTTTGGTATTAGAGCAAAGCTTAGAAGATTGTTCTTGAAATTAGAAATAAATTTGTTATCCCATCTGAGAAAGCAATCAATGTTCTAATTTGTTAAAGATGTGATGAAAATCTAATTTCTTTAAGTTTTATTGAGACGCTTTCATATGATGTTATAGATCGTGCATATTATTACTATTATAATGACGATTTTGTTATTCAATTAAGCAAGGGATTTATATTGGTAATGTCACATGTAAATGTGTTCCTTCAAAAGGCTATTAGGTGGTCTTCAGAAAGCCATGGATTGATGAAAGGATGGCTACTTTTAATGAAGAGTCACATATCTTGAAGATTTTTAATTTGGTATGTAGTATTGACTAAAAGTAAAGCAACAATAACCTTCTCCTATGTTTTCATTAGCTTTGGAAGAGAAAAGCAAGAAAAGATCATCAAAATAGTTGATGATGAGCCAAAGTTATCTCCACCAACTTTACTAACTTCGAATGAATAAACAATATAAGAGACTGCTCTAAAGAAGATTCCTTTGAGTTTGATTGTTGTCCCACAACAACAAACACTTAAACCACTTCAAGTTCACCTTGGGGATAATCAAACAACACTTCAAGCAACAGAAGATGAGAAATTTCAAGATAAATCAATTCTTGAAATTAGGGTAATTGTTTTGGTGCAGTGGTGGCGGCTTAGGCTGTCCAACATAAAAATGTGGGTTCGAGTCTGATGAACAACCACTTTGTGTAAAAAGCCAAATGTTAGGTCTATTTCTTGTCCACCCCTCCCAGTACCTCGTAATTACAAGACCAACACTATGTAATGACCTTTTTTCAAATCAATTCTTGAAATTTAACATCACATCTATGAAGATCCCTTGTTAAATCATCAAGTTCATAGTTTTCTTTGGAGGATCACGAGTATATCCGAATGAAGGTGAATGAATTGTCAAAGCTTGATGGCATGGTCTTGATTGTTTTGTTGTTTTTGCAACGTTACAAAACTTGATGACGAGTTTTTTTGAACTAGGGGAGAATGATGCGGAACACAAATATTCAGATTTGATGGGTTTATGCTTGGGAATTTTGGGTTTAATATTTTGGTATGAATTTTTTTATTTGATCAATTTTAGGTTAATCTATGTTAGTTTCTTGTCAGTCAGTTTAAAGGTTTTTTTTTTTCCAATAGACCAGGTTTTATTTAATTTTAAAGAAAGTGAGAACTATTTTCGTCACTTTTCTTTAGACCTTATTTTGGAAGGTCAAAACTTGTTTGGGATGATTTTGGTGTCATTTGAAATGTTATTTAGTTACCTTTTGAATAAGATTAAGATCTTGAGAATCCAATGTGATTTGGGAAAGTTATGGCCAAAATACTAGTAGAGTATAACTTTGTGAAGGGATTTAGATATTTTAGAGTTTTATTTTTTTAGGAAGTCTTGTTAGAGTGGGATTTGGAAAGCTTGGAATGTAAAGTCTATATATATGCTTGTAACCCAGAATTTTAATAATGAAGAATGATGATTATGGATAAATTCACGGCTACAATTGCTTTGTTCTCTGGTATGACTCCATAATCTTTAAGGTGTGATGCTTTCAACTCTAGGTGTGACTCCATTGGTATGTTTCTCTCTTTCTTTATTCTGTTTTTCTGTTTCTTTTCTTTTTATTTCAGTTTATCTATTAGAGAAATGGGTCAGAGCCTCATCATCCGGCATCACATGGAATGGGTGGACATGATAGAAAAGAAATAATAATGTGCCAAGGCATCCTTAAATTACATAATAAATATTTAAAGATATAATAAACCAATTCATAAAAGCATAAGATACAGGAAGAAGTATTATCATAAATCAAAGAGTAATGAAAAAGACTCACCCCCCACCATCCCGGCTGGTTAAGAAATGAGTGGAGCCACCTCCAAAGAACAAACAAGGCATAGGCACCAGAACATACATGAGAGCTGTGGGCAAAAAACAATAGCAGATTACATCAACATTTATATTACAACACGTATCAATGACCCTCAAAGTCAGATTGACTGGCTTGTGATATCATCACTTACCAGTTAACATTGGCCACCAATTGTTGTAAATTGCACAAGCCTGCAAAATGTAAATAGGGACCATGAATCCAAGAAATTGAAAATGCATTACATACTTATTTAATGCAAATATCATTATATAAGGAGTACTACAAAAGCGCAAATCCCCTTGTGGGAATTGTGGTAAAGAGGTATTATTGTGCCACATTATCTACAAGAAATCTTAATGAAAATGTTGAACTTTTAAATGGTTGTCAGATAGGTAAATGGTAGAAAAGAGTAGTTTAAGTTTTTTTTTTTTTCCTTGTATTTACACGACAATTTATACTGCCCATGTTGTGTTAAAAGTGTGTTGACATCCCCAATTTTCCCTAATGAAGCAGCATTTTGTTAGACAACAACAGTAGATGGGAAACAATAAGGGTATTAACAGCAAGTTACCGACCACCATAAACATAGTATTTTATTCTTGAACATCTGTAGGGCCATGTAAGAAACAAGCACACACCTTTTATTCATTGGCCAATGCCCATAAAGAGTTTGAACTAAGACGGTGAAGATGCTGCATGTTTGTACATGCATGCCCAAGAGCAGGAGTGTTGGATTTCTTTTTCTTTTTCTAATTATTTTTCTTTTTCTTTTTTCTTTTCTTATCTTGAACTGATGGAAGGTTTGGTCAGAAAGTTAAAAGGAGCAGAATAATAGGCTCCCCAAAAAATCTGGAAGACATTGATCACCTTATCAGAGTGCTACAGAAATCCCCAACATGCCGCCCTGGGGGTGATATTTAAAGACATTGAAAGCTGGACCTTAACGCAATTAGCCCTTGGAGACTACCAACATTACTGACCGCATTAGAAATGTTAGCGGAATTAGACACCGTGTAAATTCATTACTCTTATCAGAGCCATTAAGGATGCCGACTCATCAGCCCATGAAGGTGTCCCACGAGAGTATGTCATCAGAAGGGCATCTAGTTGAGACTTCATCTGACAACAACACATGAACTGATAAGATGGCTCACCAAAGCAGCCAAATTTGAAATAGTGCCCCCAAACCCTTCCCACCCATTAATTAGACCCCATTAAGACAATTCTAAAAACTCCCTTTGAATTGAGAGACATCTTCATGAATCAGTGGCAAGCATTTTTTACAACATATATAGCATTTTTTTTTTCTTGCTGAATATATATATATATAGTAAATCTTTTATAACAATATCGCAGGGCATCACTTCACATGTGCATATATCATACTTGCCACCAGATAACAACAGTCTTAAATTATAGGTACAATTCTAGGTGTCAAACTTGTTCAATCACCAAACAGTAGGGATAATTTTTTACTAATGTTGTTTTAAGTCTTAAGGTAACCAGGTACAATTGAGCAATGTGTGCTAGGGATATCAAACCCATTTTGTTCGTCCGCTGGGATCAAAACAGAAACATAGCCAGATTGGAGGATTTATGCACCATGTGATATATAAGCATACTTTCAGACAATTAAAAGTTTTACACCCATGTAAATAATTAAATTCAATATCTAGTCCCATTATGCTAGCATACCAGGATTTGCAGCAGAAAGCTAGCTGAAAACATAAATGCAAGTCCCGCAAGCCTGCAAGCCAAAAAAAATTATATATATTTTAAAGGAATCTATTCAAGCTACAATACAATGGAAAAAAACACAGGTTGGAGAATTTCCCAACTTACACTGAAGAGAATATGAACAATTTTGCAATCCCAACAAACCGATGTATCAAAGAAACAAAAAAAAGTTAGAACCAATCATAAAAGTGTAGCGAAATTCAAAAGCCTAGACAAAAATGCCTCAAAATATTGAATAACAAGATTGTGAAATTGAAAAGGAAAAAAAGAAAGATCTCTTTATATAGAAATTTGTTTCAAGTATTTGAATCTTTACATAAGCACATGTTACCTTGTCAACAGATAAGAAATTATCAGAAGCTCTTACGACTTTATTCTAATTTTAAGGTTTAAAGATGACCCACTCCATCTACTTAGTTGCATGATGAACACCCAAGCTAGTGGAAAATGACCAGTTCATAGAACCAAAAGAGAGACACTAAAACTGTATTAACAATGAGGGACATGCATATCCATATTTCTAAACATTTGCCACAATCTAAGAAGAGGCACCTTTGCTTAAAATATTTTTAAATCCTTTATCAGGTCAAGAATAGGCGAACAAATCAATATAATACCAAACTCAGCCAAAGGAAAAACTAACCTATCCGATAAAAGTAAAAACAAACTTGTAACACCCCACCCCATGACGCACATATTACTGAACATGTGTAATACTTAAAATGTTAACACATGTCACATAATTTCTATACACACATAGGATCACTTA
>JAOXJP010127486.1:0-13687 GCA_025762735.1 Platanus orientalis | reverse complement strand
CTTTCAGTAGTGTAACCTTCTGGCTGCTCTATGTAAATTTCCTCCTCCAAATCACCATGAAGGAATGCAGTCTTTACCTCAAACTACTCAAGATGTAAATCTTCTACTACCACTATGCTCAACACTGCCCTGATAGTTGTCATTTTCACAACTGGAGAAAATAATTCAAAGTAATCTATTCATTTTCTTGGCTGACATCCTTTAACCACCAACCTGGCCTTATATCTTTTGGTCCCATCATTCTCATCCTTCAACCTGAAAACCCATTTGTTGTTTAATACCTTCTTTCCATCTGGTAGTGGAACTAAGTCCCATGTCTAATTGGATATTAGAGACTTCATCCCCTCATCCATTGCATGCTCCCACTTAGTCTGAGAATCCACCTCTAATGCTTCTTCATAGCATTCTGGCTCACCACCATCTATCAACAACAAATAATATAGAGAAGGAGAATACCGTTGTGTTGGTTTTGGAGTCATAGATTATCTTCTTATTTCTAGAGTAGGTGTTTGAGGTAGTATCTGTTGATCTCTATGTCCTTCTATATTTGGTGCTTCATTCTCATTCACAACTTGCATATCATCATCAGAAATCTCTTCAAACTCCATAAACTCCTTCTGTTTGTTTGAAATAGTAGCTTTGTCCTTATATAAGACTTTCTCATTGAATACTGTTGATGTATGTCAATCCCATGATCATGTATAGGACAAGGGTAGTGCTAGGAGTTTTGTGTATGTCCTATGTGAACTCGAACCTTAAACATGGTTTAGGGTGCCCTATGTGGCCCCAAAAGAATACCCAAAAGACTGCTCAAAAGGATGCCTAAGAAGCATTGGTTACTGTTATGAACACAGAAGCCAAATTGATTATGCTTTTCGTAATCGATTTGGCGAAATCGATTACGAAAAGCACAATCGGTTTCAAGGCAAGTTTTGAGCACATTTCCTCTTAACCGAGGGCCAAACTCATAGGCCCAAATCGATTTGGGATGGAGTTTTGGGATTTTGTCCCAAACCCAAATCAATTTCAAAAAGTCAAATCAATTTGGCCTAAAACTGGGTTGTCAAACCAATTACGCCTTTTGAAACTGATTTGGAACCCAAATCGATTTCAAAAAGCCCAATCGGTTTGGGGGTATTTTGAGAAAAATTTATCACAAAAATTTATGGGAAATTTTTAAAATTTGAACCCCATTTTTATTCATTTAAAGGCCCATAATCACTCATATTTTAATATATGCTCATCCTAAGGCTAATGATGCTCCTCCCCACTATAAAAGGAGTTTTTCCCTTTAGGATAAAAGACTTCCTCTAACACTCCAAGTTTTTAGAGAGAGCTAAGAGGCATACTATTTTGAGAGCCTTCTCTACTGTGCAAACTTATGTTGCCTGTTATTTGCTGAGCTATAGTAGCTAGCATCCTACTCCTCTCTCTACTATTTCTTCTCTCCTATTAAGCTATATTCCTACTATAAAAGAGAGGTTGTGGTGAGTGGGTTTCCCTAGTGGAACTCACTTTTGGCTGAGCTCAAGGAGCACTGGAGCCAAGTACTTGGAGCTTGTGTGCAACTAAGGCATATCAGCTCAATAAGGAGCATCCCACACATTGAGCAACTAGCAACATCAACCATATGGTGGTAACATTTGCTTGACTTTACATTCATTTACATTCATATTTATTTTTATTGTTGTTTAGCTTCCGCCGGAGACACGGGGAGCTTGAGAACCTCCGTCGAAGACACTGGAGGTATTGCACACTCATTGAAGACATCGAGTGTTGTAGTTGGCTTGCTTATGAGCAAGTGGTAGGGTTTGTATATTGACCTAGGTTGTAATAGAACCTAAATGAAATATACCTAAGCTCAGTAATGAGCTTTAGAAGAGTGGACGTAGGCCTGAGTGCATAACCACTGTAAATCTTGTGTTGTGGTTTATGATTGTGTGATTGCTTGTCTTTTTGTTACTTTACTTCATACTACTCTTGCCTACCATATGTTTGCTACTATCCTTGAGTAGTTACACTTGAGCACACACACTCACTCAACTAGACATATTGTAAAAGAATTTAATAATCACAACAAGGTAATTCAAAAAGGGATTAATTAAATTAAAAAAATCCTATTCACTCCCTCTAGGATTAATTGCGTAGCATTTCAATATAACATTTATACTCTTTATGACTTTTCGGTTTTCATCATCCTAGCACCGATAGCCAAATTCTTCTGATCCATATCCAATGAAAACACACCTTTTGGATTTTGGATATAGCTTGTCCCGCTGATCTGCATCAACATGTACATAAGCCATACAACCAAACACTCTTAGGTGTTCAAGATTTACTTATTTTCTTGTCCATGCTTCTTTTAGGAGTCCACCATCCAAAGGTACTGAAGGTCCCCTATTCAATAAATATGCTGCTGTGCTAACAGCATCTGCCCAAAATTGTTTAGGTAAACCTGCCTATACTCTCATGCTCCTAGCCCTTTCCACAATTGTCGGGTTCATTCGCTCTATCACACCATTCTGTTGTGGTGTATTGAGGACTATTTTTTCTCTCATTATCCTGTTCTCTACACAATAATTTTTAAATTCCTTACTGCAATATTCACCTCTATTATCTAACCTGAGGCACTTAAGCTTACAACTTGTTTCATTCTCAACAATACCTCTCTACTTCTTGAAGGTTTCAAACACATCAGACTTATGTTTAAGAAAATAAACCTATAATTTTCTAGTCGAATCATCAATAAAGGTAACAAAATAACATGAACCACCAATAGAAGATACCTGAGTTGGTCTCCATAAGTCGGTGTGAACCAATTCCAAACGCTCATACTTGATTGCCCTTGCACTCTTAGTGAAACTTTATTTTGTTTTCCATAAACATAGTCTTCACAAAACTCCAGGTCCAATGCTTTTAAACCTGGAAGCTTCCCTCTTGAGTGAGGAATCTTTATTACCTTTTTGCTCAAGTGTCTCATCCTGCAATGCCAGATATCTGAATATATATACTTAACTGTAACTGAAATATAGGTAGATGTATTTTTCGTCAGGTTGAGTGTCCCTTTTTTCTTTCCATGAGCTACAACCAAAGCACCCTTTGTGATTTTTCATGAATTTCCTATGAAAACCATGTTGTAACTTGAGCTTGTGAGCTGGCTAACTGAAATTAATTTTTTTTTCAAGCAAGGTACATGACGCACATCATTCAACATCCATGTACCTCCACTTGGCATACTAATTAGAACATCTCCCTTGCCCACTATATTGCAGGGTTTATCATCTCCCAGAAACACTTTGTCAAGGTCATACTGCATGTAGTTCTTAAGACGTTCTTTATTTGATGTGACGTGGAAGGACGCTCCTGAGTCAATCACCTATGACTCTGACTTGCTGTCCAAAGCTAGAACTAATGCATCTTCAACTTCTTCGATAATATTTGTGGAAGCATCTTTATCTTTATTGTTGGTACCATGCATGTTCTTCTTTGGAGCCCTATAGTCTTTTTTCAAGTGTCATTTTTTTCCATAATTCCAACATTCCACTCTAGGTTTTACAGATCTTGATTTGCCTCTTGACATAGATCTGCCCTAATCTTAGTTTTTGTCTGTTGTTCTTCCTCTTCATTCCATATTCAAAGCATTATTTGAAGTTTCTCTCGAGGATGTGGATTTCCTGTGAACTTCTTCACTAAGGATCACACTCACCATGTGATCATACTTCATGGGGCTGGAACCTGAGGAATTATTGACAACCATTACCCAACTCTCTAGTAAAGATGAGATAATCAACAAAGCCCTAACCTCACTATAAAAAATGATTCTAATTAAGGTTAGTTGGTTGGTAACTGTATTGAACTTGTTCAAGTGTTCAGCCACAATTTCGCCTTCCATCATTTTCATATTAAACAGTCTTTTCACCAGAAACACTTTGTTGAAAGCCGATGACTTTTCATACATTCGACAAAGGGCTGACATCAAGTCTTATGTGGTTTTTTATTAGAAATATTAAAAGCTACCAACGAAGATAATGAAAGACGGATTGAACTTAGGGCTTTGCGATCAAGAACTTCTCAGTCTGCATTTGTTATCATTGATGGTTTTTTGTTCTTTCCTCCAAGGGGTTGATAGAGATTCTTCTTATTAGAAATATTAAAAGCTACCGACGAAGATAATGAAAGACGGATCGAACTTAAGGTTTTGAGATCCAGAACTTTCCAGTCTGCATTTGTTATCGTCGCTGGCTTTTTGCTCTTTCCCCTAAGGGGTTGATAGAGATTCTTTTGATAGAGGTAATCCTCTATCTGCATCTTCCAGAAAACAAAGTTCATACCGTTGAATTTTTCAACACTGAACCGTGCAGGTTCTTTCATCGTTGTTGTTGCCACCATTGCACTTACTCAAACCAAACCTTGCTCTAATACTAGTTGTTAGGATCATTTTACCTTCTTTGTTTCAGAAGAAAATGGGATGCAATAAAATCAACAAGCAAACCGAAAATCAAAATCACGCATAACACAAGATTTACGTGGAAAACCCTATTTTTTTTCCCGTATTCGGGTTTTTTTTGGGTTATATCCAGGTCAGATTCGGGTTAAATTTTTCTAATGCTAACCCAAATCAAACTTCACACATTACAGATCCAAGATCTAGCTTTTTATCAACATCCTTTTAAAGATACAAAGAAGACCCTCTTGCAGTCCCAAAACCATGATAATTGGAAGGCCCCTGATGTGGGATGGGTGACAATAAATGTGGATGCAGTAGCAATAGCAATAGCAACAGTGGCACATGATTATGGTGGAGCATGTAAAGGATCGGTAAGTTGTCTGGACAAAGAAAAACCAGTTTTGGATGCAAAAATGTAAGTTATTTGGCTAAGAATTCTGCTTGCCCAACATCTATCTTTTACAAGCGCGATCTTTCAATCGGATTCTATCTTGGAAGTAAATATTTTGATTGGTGCTTTTGATCAGTGTCCATGGACTCTTCAATCTCTTTTTGCTGATTGTAAAAATTTAATATCTAAGCTACAAGACTGTAAGTTATGCTATGTAAGACGCTCTGTTAATGAGCAAGTTCACAAGGTTGCCCAACAATGCTTGCGGAACCCGGCCTTGTCAATAGGCTGTCTTCACTGGTCACTCCCAGGCGCCTATTCTTCTGGGTAATGAAAGTATGTTTTGGTACCCAAAAAATAAAATAAAAACATCTCCTTGCCCCGTTTAAAGAATCTATTTATGTTATCTGAATGTGTTCATACCATTTTTATTTTTTATTTTGATAGGAACCACTTGTTGGGTTTTGTAGATTATTTTTCTTAAAGAGCCTCGACCATAGAAATTTTCTAATAACCACCCATTTTGAAGATGGTACTCCAGATATTTTGCAGCTCGGTGTGTCTGCAATTCAAAATCTCTTTGGATTTTTTTTTTCACTCCAAATTTCAAACTTCAGTCAAATCACTTCTACATTTGTAGCTGTGATATGACCATTCTTTCCTTAATTTTAGTGAATAATATGACCAATCAAACTGTAGAGAAATTTCGAACTATAATACGGTTAGTTGTTAGTGCATTTTGTAGGTTAGTGGGTGAAGACGAGTGGTTTGAAGTTTCGATATGACAAAATGACTTAACTAGGGCGCCATATCAAGTGCACCACACTCCTGATGTGACCACTCAGGAGGGGGAATCAAAAACCTCCAAAAAGGGAATTGATTCCGCCCCCCGAGTGGTCCCATCAGGGGTGTGGTACATACGATTTCATCCCCTAGTGAGCAAGCTGGCATATTTTGCTTGTGTGGCTCACAAGGGAGGTGGCGTTGAGGATTTCAGGCTGTGTATTTTGGTAAAGAAAAGTGAAAAGGACTTGTATAGTACTTACCAAAGCAATATAACCCAGTCAAAGCTTAGTATCAAAGAACATGTGTGGCTCACCATAATGTCAAACAGGTAAAACTACAAAGAGTCCAAAATAGAAAGAAAATGTTCTGCGATGACAAAGTGTCCGTAGTGTTTATAGTGAATTATAAGCTGACACTAGGGGTTAAAAACGTTCAAAAAAGAGTTCAGGTGTCAAAAAAGGTGAATGATTGTCTGTTTTGACATAGACCTCTATAGGCACGCCATTGATTGATACATGCTGTGTTCTTGAATTTGATGTTTCTTTTTTATCACCTACTTTTTCAACTGAACAGCTTTTTGGACATTTTTATCCCCCAAAACAACACATGTCAGTTTATAATTCACCAAAACACTACAGAGGCATTTTCATCACAGAACATTTTCATCCTAAAAAGAAACACCAAATTCAAATATACATCATGTGTCAATCAATGACACGCCTACATAGGCCTGTGTCAACCTTCAACACAGACAGAGACAAGCATTCTCCTAAAGCTACTAATGCTCTGTGGAAAATTTTGCTGTGACTTTTTGTAGAAAGAACAAAGAAACCACAAAAGACAAAATTCTCATTAAAAGATAAAAAATAAAAATAAAAAGTTAACAAATAAAAAAACCTTGCTTTTGTTCATGCTATAAAAAACCACAGCAAAATTTGCTACACAGTATTTGTTCCTATTGAAACTAAGTGTAAAATATTGTTTATAATTTCTTAAAATTTTACAAAACAAACCACTAAATCCGAAACAATTAGGCGTATATAAATCTAGCAGTAGTTTATTTTTATTATTTTTTATTTTTAATGATAGTCAAGTCTGCCACAAATTGCACAAGAGAACAGACCACCACGTCAGCTTGGATTCAATGACCCATTGAATTGGGACAAACTGAAAGTAAAGAACTTCTAACTATAAATTTTTAAGTTGTATTTAATTTACAGGTTTAAAATTAGTTTGTTTTAGTTTCCATAATTATTTTAAATCTTTCATGAATTATCAATGATACGTGGGTGTACTGGAATGGTTTAGAAAATGGGTCAAGCAGTTATGCCTAAAAGGCTTACAATTACCATTGATCAAACAGAACCCAGTGGTTTGACCCACCATTCATTTAATCATACATGAGATAAGATAAGGGAAGAAGAGGAAAAAACTGGTTTACGTGCTTGAACTTGATATTTGGTTATTTTTCTTTAGTCTTTGACTTTATTTCTCACAAAGTTTTATTTTATCTTTCAGCATTTGATTTTGTAAAAATTTTGTTGTATTTCTTGTTCACTCACATATGAGAAAGTTTTATTTTATCTTTCAGCATTTGATTTTGTAAAAATTTTGTTGTATTTCTTGTTCACTCACATATGAGAACTTGTTCTGGGCTTTTTAATAGAGTGCTTCTATTAAATAGGCTTTAAGATCCAACCTGTAACAAATGGGAGCGCCCACACACCAAAAAGGATCCTCTCCTGCCGTCTATGACCTGTTAAGGCCTTGTCTAACATGTGGCACACTACAATCGGTAGAAAAAAAAATGAAAATCATCTTTCAAAATTTGTATTTTACTTTTTCCCACCAATCGTGTCATACCACCTGTCAGACAATACCTTTTAATAGATCATAAGGCGATAGGAGAGGATCGGTTCCGTGAACATACTGATTGTTATGATGTGTCCAAAAGGTGTGGTTGACTGTTGGGATTTGTCCGTGGGCTCAAGAGGAATCGGGGACATACGAGATCCATGTTTCCATAAAGACCTAAGAGCTTGTTCACGATCTGCAGGTTCAGTTAAATGCGAGCATCCATCTAGACTACTGAAAATGAATGTTGCGACCATCAGGCAACACCATAATGAGATCAGCATGTCTGATGAAGTATAAAGTGTACTTCAAGTGTCCTTATGTCCAAGTCCTTGCTCATGCCCATAAGCATGCATGTTCATTTGCATGCTAGGTGCAATGTACCTCACTTAGGGGTGACAATGTTTGACATGACTCACGAACCCAACATGAAATTAACAGTTTAGGGTTGATTGAAAAAATGTTTCGTACACCTGTTTTGACACGATTAATAGATGGGTCAGGTTCGGGTTGACTCATATAGTCCTATACCCTTAACTTGATACAACACAAATCTGACCCGTTAACATGAATTACCACGCAACCCATGAACCTGACACAAAATTAGCAGATTAGGGTTGACTATAAACTTGTTTCGGGTCAAAGCAAGTCAATTGATAGATAGGTTGGGTTCGGGTTGACACATATAGTCGTATACCCTTACCTCAACACAACACGAACCTGACCCACCAACAAGAATTACCACCCCTACTATGGATACCACAAGTCAGCTAGTGATGTGGTTACATGGTCATATAAAATCTGCTAAAAATTTGATCCCATATTTTATAGATCTTTGAAACGCTGATGTACTTTTCTTGACCGTTCAAGCAAATAAAGGAAAAACTACATGATTGATATCATCTATTTAAGCTAATTATTGGTCTAATCTCTTGGGTGGGGCTGTGTATTTTGGTAAAGAAAAGTGAAAAGGACTTGTATAGTACTTAAAGCAATTTAACCCAGTCAAGATTAGTATCAAAGAACATGTGTGGCTCACCATAATGTCAAACAGGCAAAACTACAAAGAGTCAAAAATAGAAATATAATGTTCTGTGACGACAAAGTGTCTGTAGTGTTTATTATAGTGAATTATAAGCTGACACTAGGGGTTAAAAACGTTCAAAAAAGTGTTCAGGTGTCAAAAAAGGTGAATGATTGTCTGTTTTGACAAAGACCTCTATAGGCACGCCATTGATTGATACATGATGTGTTCTTGAATTTGATGTCTCTTTTTGACCACCTACTTTTTCAACTGAACAGCTTTTTGGACATTTTTACCCCCTCAAAACAACACATGTCAGTTTATAATTCACCAAAGACACTACAGAGGTGTTTTCATCACAGAACATTTTCTTCCAAAAAAGAAACACCAAATTCAAATATACATCATGTGTCAATCAATGACACACCTACATAGGCCTGTGTCAACATTCAACGGAGACAAGCATTCTCCTAAAGCTACTAATGCTCTGTGGAAAATTTTGTTGTGGCTTTTTGTAGAATGAACAAAGAAACCACAAAAGACAAAAATCCCATGTTAAATGATAAAAATTAAAAGATAGAAAGTGAACAGACAAAAAACCATGCTTTTGTTCATGTTATAAAAAACCACAGCAAAATTTGCTACACAGTATTTGTTCCTATTGAAACTAAGTGTAAAATATTGTTTATAATTTCTTAAAATTTTACAAAACAAACCACTAAATCCGAAACAATTAGGCGTATATAAATCTAGCAGTAGTTTATTTTTATTATTTTTTATTTTTAATGATAGTCAAGTCTGCCACAAATTGCACAAGAGAACAGACCACCACGTCAGCTTGGATTCAATGACCCATTGAATTGGGACAAACTGAAAGTAAAGAACTTCTAACTATAAATTTTTAAGTTGTATTTAATTTACAGGTTTAAAATTAGTTTGTTTTAGTTTCCATAATTATTTTAAATCTTTCATGAATTATCAATGATACGTGGGTGTACTGGAATGGTTTAGAAAATGGGTCAAGCAGTTATGCCTAAAAGGCTTACAATTACCATTGATCAAACAGAACCCAGTGGTTTGACCCACCATTCATTTAATCATACATGAGATAAGATAAGGGAAGAAGAGGAAAAAACTGGTTTACGTGCTTGAACTTGATATTTGGTTATTTTTCTTTAGTCTTTGACTTTATTTCTCACAAAGTTTTATTTTATCTTTCAGCATTTGATTTTGTAAAAATTTTGTTGTATTTCTTGTTCACTCACATATGAGAAAGTTTTATTTTATCTTTCAGCATTTGATTTTGTAAAAATTTTGTTGTATTTCTTGTTCACTCACATATGAGAACTTGTTCTGGGCTTTTTAATAGAGTGCTTCTATTAAATAGGCTTTAAGATCCAACCTGTAACAAATGGGAGCGCCCACACACCAAAAAGGATCCTCTCCTGCCGTCTATGACCTGTTAAGGCCTTGTCTAACATGTGGCACACTACAATCGGTAGAAAAAAAAATGAAAATCATCTTTCAAAATTTGTATTTTACTTTTTCCCACCAATCGTGTCATACCACCTGTCAGACAATACCTTTTAATAGATCATAAGGCGATAGGAGAGGATCGGTTCCGTGAACATACTGATTGTTATGATGTGTCCAAAAGGTGTGGTTGACTGTTGGGATTTGTCCGTGGGCTCAAGAGGAATCGGGGACATACGAGATCCATGTTTCCATAAAGACCTAAGAGCTTGTTCACGATCTGCAGGTTCAGTTAAATGCGAGCATCCATCTAGACTACTGAAAATGAATGTTGCGACCATCAGGCAACACCATAATGAGATCAGCATGTCTGATGAAGTATAAAGTGTACTTCAAGTGTCCTTATGTCCAAGTCCTTGCTCATGCCCATAAGCATGCATGTTCATTTGCATGCTAGGTGCAATGTACCTCACTTAGGGGTGACAATGTTTGACATGACTCACGAACCCAACATGAAATTAACAGTTTAGGGTTGATTGAAAAAATGTTTCGTACACCTGTTTTGACACGATTAATAGATGGGTCAGGTTCGGGTTGACTCATATAGTCCTATACCCTTAACTTGATACAACACAAATCTGACCCGTTAACATGAATTACCACGCAACCCATGAACCTGACACAAAATTAGCAGATTAGGGTTGACTATAAACTTGTTTCGGGTCAAAGCAAGTCAATTGATAGATAGGTTGGGTTCGGGTTGACACATATAGTCGTATACCCTTACCTCAACACAACACGAACCTGACCCACCAACAAGAATTACCACCCCTACTATGGATACCACAAGTCAGCTAGTGATGTGGTTACATGGTCATATAAAATCTGCTAAAAATTTGATCCCATATTTTATAGATCTTTGAAACGCTGATGTACTTTTCTTGACCGTTCAAGCAAATAAAGGAAAAACTACATGATTGATATCATCTATTTAAGCTAATTATTGGTCTAATCTCTTGGGTGGGCCGACCACCCTACAGTGGATTTCATTTCTCTTGTCATTGGAACTATAGCAACCCAAACCATTTACCGGTCATGTAGACTCAGACTTAAAATTTATGCTTCACCATTCTTACCATTGTTTCGTTGGTACGTCATTTTTATTGTATACTAACATTATGCTATGATCTTAGACCCCCAAAAATTGGAAAGGCAAATCTTGGGTTTAGATCTATAGCCTTGTACAGTAAAAGCAGATCCAGCAATCTAAACTCTCCAAATCACAATTTGTTTAAACAAAATTACATGATTAGAATTATCATCTCAAGCAGGGCTGCACATAAGAGTGGCCCAGTCCAAAAATAAAATAAAAAACAGCCAAAGCCTAGGCTCAACTGGACCAATGGCCCAAGTTTAAGCACACTTTTTAGTTTGGTCCGTTCTCAGGCTAACATTAGCCTGACCCAAGGCTTTATACATACTGTATATACACAGTTATTATTATTATTATTAGTTTATGTATTGAAATAATGGGTCTTGGGCCGGTCTGAGGCCCGTAAAATTATGTTAAATTGTGCTTGGGCCTTGATGCCTGGGATTTTCTACGTCTAGGTCTAGGTCTAGCCCAACCCATAATAAGCAATGATGAGCCCCTGCCCCAGGCCTACTAAGGATCGTCCCAGACCCTCCCTATGCACACTCATAATCTTGAGAGGTATTGTAACTAAAACAGGGAATCCATGATAGGATTCGAACTTTGAGACTAGCCCATATCCGGGCATTTGCATTACATTTTGTAGGCCCAGTTAAAAGATGATTAGAATCATATGCAAATGTTACAATGAACAAGAGTGCAAGCCAAAGATATTTGCACTATAGAGGATTTTCTTTTCTATCCTTTTCTATTCAATTCAAGGCAACCAGACAGGCCTAAGAGAAGAAGCTGGTAAAAATCTGCCAGAAAAAATCATATGGATCCTTGTAACCATAATAAAGCTATATTCATTCCAATTTTATCGGATGTCTCCGAAAGGACAATAAAGCTAGAAGTGCTGGTGCAACGTCAATTTAAAGTGCATATTGGAGAGACAAGCTGGGCGTGGGTCTCAATATAAAGTGGAATCTCAATTATGTGTTGCTTCTAGGTGCATAAGCATTCCCCTTGGCATGAATTCACTCTTCTAAAAGTACAGAGGTCATTGGGATCGGATAACTGAGTGTTCTTGCATGAATGGTTTCATTTGTGCAAATGTTCTTTGTAACATTAATTATTATGCTAGTTTGAAAAGGTTTAAAAATATCAAATGACTGAAACCTACCTGATTACACTGATCTATAGTTTTCATAAGGTCATCTATTTGGCCCTGCTTCTAGTCACATTGTGCCAAGTGGATCCATGAGCACCATTATTTCTGTAACCTGTTTGCTTTAGGGCTACTCTAAAAAAGGTGGAAAAGAAGAAGAAGGGAAGAACAAGTTAGTCACACTTTTCACTCTCTCATTTTCCCTTTTCCCTCATTAGAGTCCTCACAAAAACCAGTGAATCAATAGCTAAAATAGAGAGTTGAACAGAAGTTGAGAACAAATATAGGGCTGTTGACTAGGGGTGGCAATGTTTGTCACGACCCATGAACCTAAAACGAATAAGTGGGTTAGGGTTGTGTAAATGTGTTTTGGGTCAAAGCAGGTCAACACACTTTGACACGATTAATAAATAAGTCGGGTTAGGGTTGAGTCATATAGTTGTATACTCTTAACTTGATATGACACAAATATGACCGGTCAACATGAATTACCACATAACCCGTGGACCCAACACAAATTAAGCGGGTCAGTTCAAAGAGGGTTGACATGCTTTGACACGATTAATAAATGGGTTAGATTTGGATTGAGCCATATAGTCTTGTACCCTTATATGACACAAACCCAACCTGCCAACACAAATTGCCACTCCTACTTTTGACTTAAAATTGTATTAAGAACTCCAACTAACCTTATTACCCCATGTCATATCAACGTAAACAAATAATCAATAAATCCCATCCTTTAATGATGGATGATTATGATCACAATCATTGCCTTTATTGCTCTTGTTTTTTTTTTTTTTTTTTTGTAATATTATTTTTTTTAATTTTATTTTATAGAAAATACATGAAAGCTGAAATTTACATCTTCATTAAAAGAAAAATAACTTCATGAAAATATTTGGTTTCAGATGTTGATTCAAAGTTTTCTTATTTTAATCCTATTTTTGTTCTCCCTCTTGAAGATAGGGTTTCTTGCTAATATGTCTGCATTAAGTTATGGTGTTTGATTAATGCAAAAATGAAGATTGGAACTAATTAAATTATAATACATAATTTTAGTTGAAGATAATGCAAGTGAAAAGGGAGCTCATGAATTGGTTGTCGATTCCTCCAATGCAGCGTGAAAAGATTTGATTGCCAGCTAGGTAGCCCATAGTGGCCCTCGTACGGTCCTATCATTGATCTTTTAAAAATATTGCTTTTTAAAAGTTTATGGTCCACACCTTGTTACAGTCTCTTACCATGAAAAGACTTCGGATCCTTTCTTGTTTTAACAAGAGAACAAGAGAGGATCCTTCGTGCATCAAGGAGGATGTGACACATGGTGGACAAAAAATAAAATAAAAAAAGAAGAAGGTTGTTTAGCCTCCTCGTCTTGCATCAAGGAGGATGCCGTGATTTTGGGG
>JAOXJP010127475.1:0-13688 GCA_025762735.1 Platanus orientalis | reverse complement strand
CATGTAGGCTAGTGGGTGTGTGTACAGGAGCTAGGAATAAATTTGAAAAAGCAATAATAAAATATAAGCAAGATTCTTACTTGTACATCCACACTAAATCAGGTGACTCTTTAGATTAAGTTCAATGAGCAGGTTAGAAAATTAAACCTAAATAATATGATTAGAATTTTGATTAAATTGGAGAAATACCAAATGGCTAAGTTGCTGTCCCAATTTTCAGAACATATTAAAGTGTTAAAACTTGATGGGAAAACATGATAAAAACATGGGAAAACAATATGGGTAAGTGGAAATTATTAGGGAATCAAAAAAACACAAAGTGAAGAATGATTAATGGTGTCCAATATCAGATTTCAGCAGGGTAATTAAACACTAAAGAATAATTTTATCAGGCATTAGCCATTACCACACAACCACCAAGATCACTACCTATAGGATTCAAACAGGTCATCATAGAATCATAGTTACCTTGTATCTGCTGCCAAGCTGTTGTGTAGGGGTCCTAAGGGATGAATGAAGAAGAAACCTTGCTTGAACTGATCAAAGAGGCCAAATTAGAGGTGACCAAAATTGGCAGGTTCTGTAGAAGTCATGCCGCCAGCCCCAAATTGATCCAGATGGATTCGGGTGATTCCCCACAGTTTTGGGAATGGGTCCAGCACCTGTAGTGTTGTCCTGGGATGTTGAAAACACAATCAAAAGGTCACGGCCAGATTCCTAAGAGTAAGGACCTTATGGTCAATCTCGTAAGATCCCTATTTTATAGTAAATTCACACCTGGCTTGCATTCTGTGTATATATTTCGATCAAAACCTGTGGTTTGGATATGGGGATTTGTCTCTTAGGATTGTGAGAGGCCTAGGAATAACTTGGTAAAAGATTTCAAGCAAATCCCTAATATGTAGGGACTTAACGCCAATCTCCCAAAATAACTCAATCTCCCTATTTTAATGCCTTCTATGAGAGAAACCAAGGATATCTCAATCAGGTGGGGCTCCTTTGGATGGGTCCCACCACCTGCTGAATCATGTGAAGGTCCTTATTAATCAGGGAAAAGATCCAAACCAACTTCCTTTTGCTAAAAAATCTGGAGCCAATCTCGTACAGGGCTTATATAGGAGCTGTTCACACCTAGATTGAAGCAAACTAAGAGTAACTTCTTCAAAACAGATTTGTATCCTTGAGAGCCTCCCTAAGATGGATCGTCCAATCAATAGCACTGATTTAGAAGTTTCAAAATCTTCAAATCTTCAAAACTTGGTGCATGGTGATCAATATCTAGCCAAGGAGTAACTTTCAACAAACTAGAAAAATAATAACATTAACAAATAAAAAAGAACAAGGAGAGGAATCTTTTGACTCAAAGAGGAGGGAGTGACCTCTACCACAATCGTTAAACTAGAGATTTCCTTAGATCCATTCTAGGGTTTTCTAGTTCTTCAACCTACGATAATGAAGGAAGAAGAAGGAGGCAACATCACCAATAATGTGAGCTTCAAAAGCTGACTCTTATTCATTATAAATAAAGTGTTGGTCGCATGGGGCTTTATAGACTCCCACATGACTAGGTTTATTACAACCTAAATTGACATGTTCCAAAATACCCCTAAACAAATATTTCCTACCCCAAAAAGACCCCTAACTACAATTAATACCCAAAATAGCCTTAAAAAACCTAAATAAGATAGAAATACCCTCACTAATATGTAACATGAAAAATAAAATACAAAAATAATAAAGTAGCCAGCTAGAAGAACTATAACATGGGCACAACTCTCTTGTGCCGCCTCTGGTAGACCTGGAACTCATGCCTGGACTTGATGTCCTCATCACACATCTTCAAGGATTCTTTTGTAGCATCGGATCATCTTCCAAATAAGTATCTTTCTTCTTTTTAACTAAAGTGGCAGCTCCCCCTTGTTCACAAACATTCACTATAGTAATTGGATGTTTGATTGGAATTTCGTTGTGTTTAGTTAAATTTGCCCAATTGGGTATGTGTTTTTCATGCATTTTCCCATGATGGGCTTAATGAATTACTCTATCTATCAGAAAAAAAAGGTTTCCTCCAACAAAAGTGAAATAACTAGAGGTTGACCATTTATCATACACAGATATAGCCCAATCAACATCCATATAAGCCTCAATACGCAAGCCAAATTGTCTACTATACAACAACCCAACACCATAACTACGTTTAAAATACCGAAGAATATGATAAACAGCCTCAAGATGGAAAGTGGTAGGTGCATGCATATATTGACTGACAGCACTCCCAGCATAAGCAATATCTAGTTTTGTTAAGGTGAGATAAATGAGTCTACCAACAAGACGTTGATACCTGCCTGCATCAATAAGCCTTTCACCAACATCTTCAATGAAATGGTGATTTGGACCAATAGGTATTTTGTTAGGTTTACAACCCTTCGTACCAGTTTAGCTAAGAGAAGTATATTTTCGCTAGGAAATAAAGAGGCCCTTCTTTGACTGTGCAATTTCAATACCCAAAAAATATATCATTAGCCGAAGAAGACCCTGGCCAATCCACGTGGCCTGCTTGACGAACATCAATGACAAAGATATCGTAAATTGGTCCGCGAGCATCGCGATAAGTCCTTTGTCCTACTACAGGTGCCGCGACAACCTTTACCAAGTCCGAATGATTGTTGACCACCAGATCCACTGGTTTGCTATATTCACCCCAACCCACAAGCACAAATCCTCGGCATGGAATATAATCCCAAAGACTCAGATATAGTCAATCAAGAAGGTGGTAAGACCCTTAGAGTGCCCCAATAGCATAAAGCTTGGGAAGCTCGGACCCGGTCAAGATCCGAACAACAAGGAGCACTCAACTACTAGTCTACTCTAGTAGACTAAGACATCTCAATAATATCATTCTCAATCACCACAATATCGTCAATGTATACAATCAATGTAATAACAAGACTAACATGACACTTTATAGATAACATGTGATTTGCTTGACTTTGATGATACCCATATTTAAGAACTGCCATACGAAAATGCTTGAACCAAGCCCGAGGAGATTGTTTTAGACCATAAAGAACTCTCTCCAGCCAACAGTAGTGGTCTTATTACATATGAATCTCAACCCCTATATGACTAATTGGTCTCACATAACATTCAATTTTAAATTCGGCCCTCTTATGTGGGAACACATACATAAGTCTTGCATTGTTGTCTGCATCAACATGGTTCTTACCTCTTATGTTTGGAGCTCCCCTTTGAAAATTGTCGAAGGGTTCCACTTTCAGACTTTCGTTTTTGATTGAGACTCTATTGTTTTTAGCCTGATTAGATATGAGTACTACTCTAGCTGTACGTGTCTTTTGTTTTGTGGTGCTGGCCTGATGCGAACAACAACAAGAGACTCTTGTATGTGCCACCACACAAGATATCAAGGTTCAAGTCTTGTGTCACATATGAGTTATTTTAATTGTAAAAAGGGTGAGTTATTTTTGTAATAAGGCCAATAGTGCCAAGTGTAGATTATGACTTTTATTTTCAAGGTTAGTTTAAGATTTTAGGTTAATCCCGTTTTTTAAGTTTAGCTCACTTTTTCAAAGGTAAAAACTTTTCATTTTTACTTGATTTTGATGACAGCAAAGAGGGTATTCAGTTACCTTTCTAACAAGACCAAGATTGCACAAATCCAAAGTGATTTGGAAAAATTATTACCAAATTACTAAAGGGGTATCAATGAAAAACGAGAATAGTGTTTTTAGAAAGTCTTAATTAGACTTTAGGAAAGTCATGTTTTAGAGGTTTTGATTTTAGTATGTCTTAAGCAGCAAGTTTGAAGTTTTTAGTAGTTTCTAAATTAGGAAAGTAAGTTTTTAGTTATACTTGGTCTCCAAGTTTAGGTGTTTAGCTAGTTTTTAATTTTATACTTTTTAAATTTTATAAGATGTATTCCCCTAACAGTGTAGAATTATTGAAGTTTTGTTGAATTGGGTGTTCCCAAGGTAGGGTCGTGGGCATGGTTTATCTCTCCTTCTCCAAGGGTTGATACCACTCATGGCTCCCCTCTCTCTTCTTCTATCATAGGTGCAGTCGGAGGCTCCCTCTCTCCTTTAAGGTATATCTCTATTCGTTCTTTTTCTCTCTCTTAGTCTCTTTTTAACTTTCTCTTTCATTCTATAGTACTCTCTATTCGTTCTCTTTCTCTCTCTTAGTCTCTTCTTAACTTTCTCTTTCATTCTATAGTACTCTCTTATTCATATTTCTATCATTATTCTTCTTGTTCCTTTCTTATATTTCATATGTGAGTGTTGAAAACCTCCATTAAAGCACCTTCAGTTTTTAAAATTTCGTGATTTAACCTATTAATTCTTATTAGAATTTAATGAAATTTTAACTTTAGAACCCTTGAACATGTCAGAAATTTCTATAAAAATTTCAGAAATTTTTGTTGCATTAGAAAAGCATTTTGGTCATTTTTGGATTTTTGGTCCAAAATTGTAGAAATACCCTTTTGGGTTCTTTTCTTCTATTTTCTCCTCTCTATTTTTTTTGTTCTAACTCCTAATATTCTTTCTGTGATTTTATTTTCTGATTCTTAAATTTCCGTGGCTACTTGTTTGTTACTAAACTCTATTCTTAGTTTATTTGTTTCTGCATCCTTTATTTTAAATTATTTGAGGTTTTGGGAAATTGTGCTATATCAAATTTTGGTATCTTTCCTTGTATCCTGCATCATGGCCTTTGTACAGCTTCTTGTATAGTAATTTGCGGAGCCCTCTTCCCCTTTTATTAATAAAATTCTATAGTTTTTTTTTTTTTAAATGAACAACTTAGAAGCGATTTCAATACAAGTATGAAAAAAATGGTTTTGAAATGAATAGAATATGAAATGGAAATCATTTGTTAATAAGTGATTGCTAATAGGAAGTACGGTAAACAACGGATACTACTATAATAAAGGCAGTAAAGTTATTTACTAACCTAAAAATTATACTATGCAAGTAACAAAGGATCATGACATATGATTAAAATATTCAAGTAAATCACCAAGAAAAGAGAATGCTTAAGAATTGTGTGCAGGTAGTGGTCAATCAGAAAACAAATATTAAAATCATTATTCCTCCCATCCTTTTTGTAGGTTTTAATATATTGCTTATAAGCATAATTTCTTTCTCACCTTAAAAACCTGCAGTCATTGTTGCATATGATTTGCATGCTAAGGGTTTAAACTACACTGCTGCCAACCATTGAAATTATGTTGTCCTTCTCCAGGATCGGTATATACAGGAGTTGACTTTTGCAAGAAATTGTGTGGGGTATCCATTGTTCGAAGGTGAGGATTGAACCAGGTATTTGTTTTAGCAATCTTGGTGTTTAGGTTTGCTGTAGTCTTCGGTGAAAAAGAAATTCAAATATAACTTTCTCGAGTGGATCCTAGCTTATATATGTGTTCCCATCAACTTATTTGTTTCTTTTCTTTTCTCTATTGATGTCCCCTCCTCTCTCTGTGTATGTGTGTGTGTAAATTAAAATGGTTTGGGCAAGACCCCAACCAGCTATATTTTTTAATTATAATCATTTGTACAAATATTGACAAGGATCCATCCTTTACAAATTTGGTATATCTAGTGGGAAATCTGGATGATGGCGGATGACTTCACTATTAAAATTGCTGTAATGATGCTAAAGACTTGGCCACTCTACTAACCTCTCTCCAGAAATGAAAATCTCTCAATACTCAGGGAAATAAAATAAAATGAAATAAAAGACAGATGAGAGACATGGCTGAGCCTTCAAAGGACAGTCACATTTCCTATTAATTGTGTTGGCAACTGTTCCTCCGTCACAGTGAAGAAATCCAGGATTCTGACAACCCAGGCTAGCCACTTTCATTAGAAAGTATCTTTATATATTAAAAAATAAGACTGGTTCTGAGTAGTTAAAGGGTAGGGAACTATGAATTTCATCATGCAATGAACCTCCAAAGCCAGCTCTGCCATCCCTCAATGATCTGTCACAGTTACCAGAAATATCATGGTTCCTAACCTTGCCACTCGCCACATGGTGTCCCCATCTCTGAAAGCACAAAGCTGTTAAGGGCACTAGGTTTGTGATGCAGTATACATGTACATTCATATGCAATAAGAGAGATATGAGGGATTACACTAAGCAATGAAAATATTTAAACTAGATTCCTACTCTCAAGTCAAGCACCCTTTGAATCCAATTTGGAAACTAGGTAACAGAATAACTCCAAACTGAAGTTAGAACCAAATAAAGAATGAAAGTAATCAGATTAGAGAAAAGAGAAACTAATCAATGTAATAAAGATCTAACAATCAAAGAACTAAACAAGGTAAGGCTGCGGGTAAGAGAGTGTATAAGGGCTATCGGGTATGGGCTAGACTGGTTCAAAAATGGTCAAATCTGAAGTCAAAATAGGAATCTAAACAGGTTCTGTTTAGGGGTAAAACAGTGAGGAATCAATAAGGATTTGTGGAGTTTATTTTAAGAAAGGTTAAGGCTGTATGGTTATGTGTACAGGATTGAAACAGCAGGCTATTTTAGGTCTGGAAGTGGACTGATTAAGTTGCAGGTTATAAGGTCAAATACAGCAAGTTTATGTGGGATTTAAGTGGGTTGACTGGGGTCAGGTCAGAGGGACTAACAGGTTACTCAAGGACTGATCACAGAGACTGAGAATAGAAGGCTTGAAACAGATAAATACAAGGGACAGCTCTAATTCTGGGCTAAAAATCAGTGGCTAATTCTCAGAGGTTTGGGCTGAAATCAGTGTTACTCTCATCAGATTACAGACTCACAATGGAGAAACAATGGTAGCAAGACCAGTGATAGGTTGATATCACTCAGAAAACTGATTTACACTGAAGAATTTAAGGAAGAACTCAGCAATACCTCAGCCACAAGTGTCTATATTAAGCCAGCTCTGAAATCTTCAGGGGAGATCAATGAACCATGAATGAAATATTAGAAGTATCACTCAGAAGTCAGAACATACCAGCAAGGCTGCCACAAGTTTTATTCAATGATTATCTTCAACTTTGATTTCTCAAGCAGCAGAAAACTCTTCACTGATGCTGCCTCCACAACTTTAAAACAGGGAGATTTCACTCTTGAAGCCAAATTCAAAGAGAGAAAACTAATCTGGTGCTGCCGCAGGGGTTATTTAGGATTGGGGATTCTGATTTCAAATCATAACTTTAAGAGGGAATAGTCCCCAGGGTGCTGCAGGCTATGGGAAGGTTGAAGGTTCAGTTTTCTTGAAGAAAACAGAAGAAAAATAAGGAATAGAGTTACCTCAGGTTTGGATTCTTAGAGAGAAGTGGTTCTTGATGGTGAAGCAGAAAAAAAAGGGGGGGATTAGGTTCAGCCTCAGGGTTTATGATAGGGAGACATATATTTTCTTCAGGAAAATCAATAGGAAAGGTAATGGAGGGTTTACAGGTTGAAGATGATCAAGAATCTTTCAAGATCAGTTCTTGAGGGTTTCTTGAAGGTTGCTAATGGTGGAATCTCAAACCAGCAGTAAGAAACAAATAAAAGAGAGAAGGAAGAGAAGAAGAAGATAAGAAAGAAGAAACAAAGATGGATTACTGTGTGGGGACTGGGGAAAACCCTACTTCACAATACCTAGGGTTCAAGTTTGGCACAAAAACTTGAAAGAAAAGCACCCAAATCATGGAAGCCGATTAGCCAGAAATTTTATTATCATAACATGTTTTAAACAATGGGGTAGGCCTTCTTTTTATAACCCACAATCAGCCTTAGTTCTCCTTACAAAAAAACTTTCTAATTTTGTAAACATTAAACACCTAAGAATTAGGCACCTACAAGATGGAAATATGAATGCCAATAACAATTTAAAGAAGCCCAAAACGATTGTACTTGAATTAAAGAAAGATATAAAATTGAAAGAAATAAATTTAAGAACTCAAGAACACAAATCTTGAATTAAGAACAAAAAAAGGGAATGATTTTTATTTATTAAAGAAGCAGAAAGAAACTAAAGAAAGAGAGAAATAGGTGTGGCCATGGAAGAGAGAAAAAGAAAGAGAAAAAATAGAAAAGGAGGGAAGGATGTCCGATGGGTTTGGGGACTTTGGTCAAATCCAAAATATGGGTCCCACTAAAACTGCTGCATGAACCCTTAGGTCTAGGAATTTGAACTTCCAAGATTTAAGAAGTCAAAATCTTATAGTGGACCCCACTATAGAAATCATGTGATGAGAGAGAATAGGGTTTGGTCTAAGGTTCAAAGTTTCGGTTTTGGTCAGCTTGGAAACGGAAACGGAAACTTATCGAGGTTTTGGTGGATACGTATAGGAAACCATGTAAAAAATACGGAAACAATGAAAACTTTAGGGAAACATTGAAATTTTTTTATGAAATTTTAGGATATGATAGAATAATCAATAATACACCTTTAGGAACCCTTATATATACAAAACAACAATCTATGATGGTTGTGAAAGTTGATAACCTCATGACATATGTTGTTGCCTATAAAAGTATGAACACACTATGGAAATTTTGGGATTTTTAAATGAGTTTCTACCCTTATAAACATAATCTAAATATCATTAACTTCATAATCTAAATATCATTAACTTCATCTAACATATGCTTTGAATTTAACATATTATAGCCCATGCACAATACTACAGTGGAGTTGTATTTGAAGTAATTTTTTTCAAGTAACTATTTTTAAATTTTTTTTATTGAAAATAAAAAAAATATAACAAAACAAAATAATACATATGAAAACATATACAATATGTTTAAATGTGTTCTAACATGTTTACTGTATTTAAAATAAAATAAAAAACGTTTTTCCATATTTTTTAATTTTTAATTATTTAAAAAATAAATATTTGTTTTGCCACATATACCGAAATATATCAAAATGTAGAGCACAGGTAGTAATACTATATAGAAAAAAAAATCAAACTAATCCAATGCTCATTTGGTTTGATTTCTTGATTTTTTTAACATCTTTTTCTAATTTTTCAAAATAAATTTTTTTTTTATTTATCTAAAAAATTTCTAACTCCATGGGTGTATGGATCAGGCAATAGACATTATATATATAAAATATCTACACTAAAAAAGACATGTAGTTTAAGACTTACCAAAGTTTTTTTATCGAAATTAAGATTTAGTCTTCAATCCGAGTTCAAATCTTTGTTTTTGATGCAAATGGATTCAAATTGAGTCCTTAGATTTCTTGATAGGTGTAAGATGTATAAAAAAATGAATAAAAAATGGAAGAGAATATGGCTTCAGTTGATATCGAAACTGATACGAATCCACCAAAACCTTTAAGAATTAAAGGTTTTCAATACTAAAAGTACCATACAGTTTCGTTTCGAAAACTGTTGAAACTGATACATATAAACCAAAACTTGAAACCATGGTTTGGGCTTCTTCGCGACAAATCAAGAGAGGAGAGAAAAACTGCCGCAAGGATGGGTTTTGATTTTTGGATCCTAAAATATATGGAATTAAAGAGGAAAGCTAGCCGCAAGGCTTAATGGAGTGAATAAAATAATTTAATGAAAAAAGAAAAGGGGATTTTAGGGTGACTGATTGATTAAGGTGGATTTCTTGTAATGGGGTTTGAGAAATCTTGGAAGAATCTTGGGGTATTAGGGTTGGAAGATTGGGAAAAGTGTTAAAAGAACTTGGATTTAGGCTAATGAAGGCTGGGTGGAAGAGAAAAAATAGTTTCGATGATAAGAATATGAAAAAGATCCAAAGGTGAACTTGCTAGAAATTTTCCAGAATTCAAGAAGCCCAAGAATAAAGATTCTTTAGGGTTCTTGATAAAGAATCCTTACAAAGATGAATAAACGACAAAGAAAACAGTAAAGTGAATGAAAGAAAGTAGAAATTAAAGAAAGAAACCAAGAAACAAGAAGTAGAAGAAGAAGGAGAAGATTAAGAGAGCAAGAATTAGACAAGAATAAATAAAGCAATAAGGTAGAAACTCACCTTGTGTGAGAGATTTAGAAGAAGTCCACAAGCTTCAATCGTGAGCACCAAAGATTCCCAATTCATTCAAAATCTCTTCGTTACATAGGTCTGACCGATTGGCTTATTTAAAACTCCCAATTAATAAAATAACAGTAATTGACTAAAATGCCTTTAAACCAATGGCTGTAGGGTCAGCCCTCTTAAAGTATAAAAAAGAAAACACCATAAACTCCTAAAAATAACCGTTAACTACCCCCCACCCCCCATTGGCATAAGCCTTATTACATAAATTCCCCATGCAAAATTTAAACTAAATACACCCTAAAAAATTAGGTGTGGCAGCAAAGCTTCTTCTTGACAACTCCTTTGGATCTTGGCGTAGGCTTCCAAAAGGGATATGTCTTCTCTATCCACTGCATGGCTACTGCTTCAAACTCCCTTCTACAAATAAATCCAAAACATAAATTATTTGCAACTAAGGACCTCTAATCTAAATAATAATGTTGCAATGCTCAATCCTAACTAAAGACATAAAATAACAAAAACAAATAAAAGAGCACATGCTGTCCCAAAATTGGTCCACTAGACCACAAAAAAAAAACAGCTCTATATCAGCTCCAGCCGTGGCCTATGTGTCTTCCTCCACATCACTACTCAATCCAAAGGGCGAGAGGTCCTCTCCTCCTACGCTGGTATGTCCTAAGGCTGCCACATGGATAAGAGAAGTGGCAGTCCGTCCTTTGAAAAATTTCAAATTGAATCACTTGAAGAATTTGATCAGCTGTTTGGTTTTTGTTTTAGAAAATCAGAAGCTCTTGCTCCATCCAAACTGCTGTTATTTGACTTAATACTTCTTGCAACTCTTATCAACAATCCGAACTTGTACGTATTAGGGCCAGGGTGAATTTCGGTTCGATATATGCTTTTTTAAATTGGTCAACTGAACTCAAATGAGGCTTTTGTGTTTTCTATTTTCTCTCTTACAAAAGTGCCAAGTGGAGCTGGTTGTTGGTTTTTTCATAACTGTGTTTCCTGTTTGCAGAGTGATAAAATGCCTAAAGTTCAAAGAAATGTCTGGTTTACTTTAAAATAACTTAGAATTTGGTTGGTTGTTTCTCTTTCTATCATGCCATACACAACCTCCTGCCTACAAACTCCCCAATAAAATAGAGAATGATTGTCTCACTTTAGTATCACCTGAAATTACTCTTAAATTTGAAGCATACCAGATGTAAACCATGACACCTTTGAGATCCCCATCTTCAAAATATATGGTTTCAATTGAATGAAAGATGCATTTTAATTCCTGATACGAAAATTTGTTTTGCAATTGTTCAGTGAATCTTATCTAATATATATTTAGAACTTTGATAACATTTTCTTGTTCTTCTGCAGTGGTGAAAGTATGGAGAATGCATTACGTGCATGTTGTAAAGGAATAAAAATCGGAAAAATACTGATCCACCGTGATGGAGACAATGGCAAACAGGTGACGTTTTTCTACCCAGACTTCATGATTTTGCTTTTTGCAGTTGAAAGGACCCTACGAAGTAGTTCTCACTAGAGATATATTCTACTTCAAGCAGCTTATATATGAAAAGCTTCCAAAAGATATTTCAGAACGGCATGTGTTGCTTCTGGACCCAGTTCTTGCTACAGGTAAGTTTTCTTGTATTTTTTATTTCTATTTTTTTTCTTCTTTAAGTACTTCTAGTGTTAAAAGCAAGAAACATAAAAGAATAGTCTTAGGTTCTGTTAAGTGCATGAAAGCCAATTCCTTCATCATAGGAAAGGTTTTATCTTTACCTAGTGGTGGAAAACCTCGAACATATTAGTGTATTTTACTTTTTGTCTCATCTGGAGGTATGAATTGGAGAGAGAGAGAGAGAGAGAGAGAGAGATGTCAGACATGGGTTTCTGGGTATGCAGGATGCCAAAAAAAAAAAAGGTGAATTTTGGAATCTGTGTGTGGTTTGCAAGTGGACAGTTGATAAATTCTCTTTCACTGATCTTGAAATCCATTTTTTTTCCAGAAAATATCTTGAAAACCAAATTGAACGGATAAAAGATGATTGTTCTAAGAAAATGGGTCCATGTGGCTTCTTTTGCTTCAGCACTTGTTGCCCTTGCAGATTCCCTTCTCTCTCATATGCATTAAAGTACAATCAATAATTTTTGTTTCTCAATGGAATTTGATTGGTCGATTACAGAGGGTAGGAGAGAGACAGGGTGGTGGATCTTCTAGTAGAGTTGCAGAGTAGGGGTAAGGGGCTGTTGATCTTTGGGTAGTGTTGCACAGAGGGCTGGGGCTGAGAGAACATCAATGAAGTATCACACTTTGAATCTGTCATTGAGATGGTAGGACAATAGGTGTGCAGGTAGGGAAACCAATTACCTTAATTTTTCGGGTCCTTTAATTTCAGTCATGACCCAGCTTTCTTGATTTACTATTTAATTTCGCTTGACACAAGCACCTCTTTCTTGGAAATGGTTTCCCTTCTGTACTATACTTGGGGAGAACTGCCTGTCTACAAACAGGGTCCCATTTGAACCATGGCTAAGGAATCCACATTACTGTTCACATCTCCATAGTATGAAAATTATGTGGGCTTATCCCCACAGACTACTGTCTGACCACCTTTTAAATGAAATATATTCAAGAAATTCCATCAATTTGAACAGTGCCAAGTAGGGGTGGGCATGGGCTGGGCCTGGGCCTGGATTTTTTTCATGCTTAGGCCCGGGCCTGGCCCTAGTTATTTTATTGGGCCTCAGGCTGGCCCATGTTAGAAAAAAAATGTTGATTTTATTGCAAGTCGAACTCAAGACCTCCCATTTACTAAACAAGTACTCTAACCAAGTGCTTTTGAGCACTTGTAGATTGCTAGCTTTAAAAGGCTTATTAAATTACAAATTAAATCACTGAGTTTTTTTTATTAAAATAAACTATGAAGGATAACTAATGGCCCATGCAAGTATCAAACCCAGGACCTTCACAATATATATATATATAAAGTTTGGGTCTTGGTCTGGGCCTGGGCCTGGGTGTGAGCTTTGTTGCTGATTATGGGATTCTCCCATATACTAAGAACTACTTGGGCACTTCCTCTTGTGTGGTCTCTATTGTGGTGAATGCTCATTGCTTTGATCAGTGAAGTCTGACCCGATGATCCATGCAAATAAGCTAAAGAGACAAGGTAGAACAACAAAATAGCGTAGAGAATGATCCGGAATCAGGCAAATCCAATTATCATTCATTTTATATCAGTACCCATGTAACACATTTTACGAGTCAACTCTACCAGCTTACATTAGCTGCAAAAGTGAGGGATTAGAGAACCCCATTTTTTTAGACAGTACAAGTAACACAGTTGGGCAGAATTCGAGATTGAAGAACAGAAACCCAACTCTAACATAGTCCTGGTAGTTTAGTTTCTCAGTTAATTCGTTGATAGTTCTTCCGAACTTCTCTGTTGTGACCAGTGAGTGGACTGATGTTTCCCATTTTTGATCTAATACTAGGGCGTTCCCTTTAAGCGACGTGCCTCATTTCCCGAATATGGCGAAAAATTGGCGCGGGGCACTTCATTCCCCAGATGTGGTGAAAAATTGGCAAGAGGCGTTGCATCGGCACCCGGATGCAATGATAAATATGCAAGGGTTCCCACACCATGGACAAGTGTGGGTAAAGAAGTTAGTCCAAGAGA
>JAOXJP010127464.1:0-13688 GCA_025762735.1 Platanus orientalis | reverse complement strand
CTCTCTCTCTCTCTCTCTCTCTCTCTCTCTCTCTCTCGTATTGGAGATTTTCATTTGCAAGGTGGGTTTGAAAGGGACATTGGAATTGTAGAGATATGCAAACAAAAAATTGGATATGAGGCCAAACAAAGGAAAATAAAGAGAAGAAACAATTACCGATTTTTACTAGTTTTGAGACCTAAGTGATGGGCCAAACAAAGAAGAAAAAAACAAAGGAAATACTTACCGATTTTTCCTTATTCACATATTGGGTTCTTAGGGATCTTCCATTTGAAACCCTTTGTGATTTTCTTGAAAACCCTTTATTTTTTATTTGATTTAAAGTCAATTTAATGATAATTTTGAGCATTCAGATTTTTTCCATTTTTTAATTCGTTTTTATATGTGATCTTCATCTTTAAAAGGTGAACAAAGCATCAAGACTTTGTGGAAGTTGTGTACAAAAACCTCTTCAATTCCCCGTCACCCCCAAAAGCACAATCGTTTTCTTCTTCATTCCATTCTCTTTTATTTCTCTGCTTGGTGTAAAACTCTAACAGATTTTGATTTTGAGTTAGATAACGAGAATAATGCCAATATCCGATCCAATTCGAATGACTTGAATAGTGTTCCTCTTCTTAACAATAGTGTCTCCCTCCTCTTTCTAAGGTGGTTTGTCCTATTCTATTTCTTGAGATTTTGTCATGGTTTATGGATTTTGGAAATTCATGTGTTCTTTATTTTCTTATTGGGTCTAATTCAGTAGGATTAGAAATCTTCAATGCTATTCCCTTCCTTGCAGACCAAACTTCTTCTTTTGTGAGCCTGTAAATGATAGAGAAACTCAAGTAGCAGTTGCTTGTACAATGATCGTAAGAAGGAAATAAAGATACGATCGGGTTCTAGATCACAGAAAATATTGGAGCCAAATGACTGCCATAATATGTTCAAAAGATCTAAAGATTACGATCAAGTGATCTGATCAAGCGATCACAATCTCAAGAATCATGATTGCATACCAAAGACAGCCTAAACTTCTTAAAAATTAAAACTCTCTAAAATAACTAAATCCTGTAATTAATGACACATTGCCAGTATTTTGACCATAACTCTCCCAAATCACATCGGATTTTCAAAATCTTGGTCTCATTGGAAAGGTAACTGAATAACCTTTCAAATGGCACCAAAATCAGCCCAAATGAATGAGTTTTGACCCTTAAAACTATAGCCTAAAGAAAAAAAACGGGATTACAATTTTGATTAAAAGACTCCTAATTGCATAAGAACTCTAAAATAAATTCAACACATAAATAAAAGATAAGACTAAAGATAATCCTAACATAAAATATAATAAAAAAACTAATTAAATAAGCTCCAAGATGCTCCACATGTCTCCCACTTGGCTGTAACAAGGATCACACGTGTGGGTCAACCCACATGTCACGTGGGTCCCACTTTAGTTTAAATGTCCGCGTCAAACCCCCTTATTCAAAAAAAAACTCGACCTCGAGTTTTACAAAGGGAAACAATCAACACATTGTGAGAACTCGCACTAATCATCCACAAACCATATCCATTAACTATGAGATTGTAATGTAAACCCATCTACTTATAAGTGTCAGATGTAAAAATGATCTTAGAGTAGGCAATTATCTCCTAATAAGCAACAGATAACGGAAACATCTCGTAGTACCCATCCTACTGAATCTGGAGTAGAGCAACAATTCTAAGAACTATCACAGGATCAGAAACTGGTGCATCAGTGAAGATGGGTTGAACCTCACGTTGAACTAGAGCTGGACTATAGTCAGGTAGCTAGTCACAAATTAGGACAGCAAAGAGGTATTCATCTATATACTCTGCTAGCTCATCGAACTGATCAACATTAACCACTTTGGACTCTTCCACACTATTGTCTTCATTTATGGCTTGGACTTCACTTTCCTGAACTTCCACCTCAAACTTTTCTTCCACTACTTGTAGCTCATAATTAGGTACTACTACTTCAGGCTTCCCTGTCACACTCTGTATCTCTTATACATGTATTTCAACTTCAGGCTTAGATTCAACCACCTTCGCATTCTTCTGTTGAAGAGAAAGTTGGATCTTATCAAGTGTGTCCCAGATCCTCTTCGTTCGTTCCACATATAATTCACTTGTAGAATAATAATATACTTGCCCTTCTTATAATATCATCATGCTCTTTCTGACCTAACAAGTCTAAAATAAGTAGTTCCATATCAAAAGGCCTAATGTGGAGTTGATACCTTACACCCCTTTCACAAGTCGTATTAAACACCTTGTTAAAATTGTTTTTCCTCTAATTCAACCATGTTCTTCCCAACACTACTGGATGATCTTCTAAGAGTCTGTTGTTTAAGCAACACTTAGCACTACTAATAAAGTCTCCAAGCTTAAACAAAATAATAAAGCGATCATCTCTATAAAAACAGGATGATCTAGCCTCTAGATGGATGGACAATCTTCTAGTCAAACCAAGAGATATGTAGTTATCCTCATACTAGTCACTAAGTATTATCCTGATAATTTGTCCATGCGGGAAAGTAAAAGAATGTTTAACAATAAGCCCCATTATTCACATCACTTACTAAATAATAGTAGTCACCTGACTGTGGACTTAATACAGGGTAAGGGTCATTTCCAAAATTTCAGGGTTTAGGCCATTTTTCCAAAATTTCAAGGTTTTGGTTTTTTCGACATTTTAAGGATTTGACCAGTTTTCTAAAATCTCAAAATTAAACCCTTTCAAGATACCCTTTCTGGCTTTCCAAAAGTTTTAGGGTTTCCTGGGATTATAACTAGATAAGGATTAGTTGTAACTTGGCTCTGATACCAAAATTGGTGCAGCACAATAGAGATGATACCAAGGTTGATATAGAATGATAGCAAGACTAAAGTTAAAGAACCAAAAATTGAACTTTAAGTGCTCTAAAACTAATCAAGATATAATAGAATTCAAACAAGAAAAACGGAGAAAAGATAAGAAAGAAACCCAAATGGAAATTCTGTAATTTCTGGACAAAAACTCAAAATTACCAAAATACCCCCGGTCGTGTGTAAGAAAAAGACTAAAAATTTTATAAGGTGATTATGATGTTTATGAAGAGTACGTATACCAAATTTCAAATAATTTCAATAAGTCTAGCTATATAAAATTATATAAACTTTCAGGCTGTAGAATCTTGAAATTCAAGAAATCGGAAAATTTATCAAGAACACCAGAAAAATTGCAAAAAAATATGAAGAAGAAGGATAAAAGAAGGATGTAGCTTGAAGAAATCACCAACCTCAAACTCTTGGAAATCACCAACCAAGATTAAGTTCTAGGCACCAAGAACTTGGAGAAGAAAGGTCTAGCTGTGAGAAACAAGAACTCCAACAAAACCTTCTTTTTTTCATTCTATTTCATTCATTTATTAATAAAATTGTGGGTTACAAGCATATATATAAATTTTGCATGTCAATCTTTCCAACTCCAACTAAACTTCCTAAAACCTTAAAACTCTCTAAAATAACTAAATTCCGTAATAAGTGACACCCTACCAGTATTTTGGCCATAACTATCCCAAATCGCATCAGATTCTCAAGATCTTGGTCTCGTTGGAAAAGTAATTGAATAACCTTTCAAATGAAACCAAAATCAGCCCAAATGGATGAGGTTAACCCTCCAAATATAGTTTAAAGAGAAAAAACAGGATTACAATTTTGATTTAAAGACTCCTAATTACATAAGGATTCTAGAATAAACTCAACACATAAATAAAAAATAAGGCTAAAGATAATTCTAACATAAAATCTAATAAAAGACTAATTAAATCAACTCCAAGATGCTTCATATGTCCCCCACTTGGCTGCCACAAGGATCACATATAAATGTCCCACCCCCATGTCATGTGGACCCCACTTCAACTTAGACATCCGCATCAAGTAGAAGGTCTCGATTGTGATAGTTTTCCACAAGGGAGGTTTAACCCCTTTCTCTAATATCTTCTATTTTCTCTCCTCTCTTATATTTTCACTTATTCATTCAAAAAAAAAAAAAACCTCCTAGTGTTGAGAATCCCTAAGAGATTGGACTTAAGCCCATAGGATTGTGTATTCATCTCTAGCATACCACCAAAATAGAATCCCACTACACCCTATGGCGGGAAAAAAATCTTAAATATTCATAAGCCAATGTAAAAGGAATCCTAAACGGTCTTTGAAGACCTATTCTACGAGAAAGAAGGCCAATTAATAAGCCTTGATATGGCATGAAAATGAATCTTGGGATCTCATTGAGATAAGTCATGTTCTTAATGTTTCTTTCTTGTTTACATATATTTGTGGGCATCCAAGGGTATTTTGGGTCATTTTCATATACTAGACATGAAGTTGAACCATTAGGTTTTGAATCTTTTGATCTTTGACTCTTTGTTTTTTTTTTTTTTTTTCTTACTATCCTTAAAAGTTTCATAACTTATGGTCAAGTCAAAGTTTCTACACACTTGTGTGCAGGGGCAGAATTGTAAATTTGCCAACAAAGACAGGACATCCCTCAATATTGGAACCTATAAATAGTTTCTATTATCACAATTTTAATGATGAGTGAATGAATATTGAATTTTGGTTGCCATTACTACAGTATTAATCATATCTCAGTTTTACTTAATTTCTATAACCCTATTTCACCTGAGAGAAACATCTACATAAATCGTCCCCTTATATATACCCTACAAAAGTCCACAAAACCTCCATCTGTCTCAGTCACCCCTTATATTTCCTCTTCCCCATTATCCATTTCTATTAATTGAAGAGATTCAACAGAAAAAAATTCCTGTTTTTTCAAAGGAAATTCAAGACAGCACAGTCCTAATCCTAATCCTAACCTATAGAATTAGATTCAAAACATGCACCTAAAAACCCTACTTTCCCATTCCAGAACTCTTCAATTTCATTCCCTAGTCAATCCCAAACCTTCTCCCTTTCATCCCTAAACCTAAATTACCTAAGCTTTGCAGTTTAACTTGACAATGCCACCCAGAAAAAAAATTTTAAAAATTCTTCTTACAATTATCAAACAGTTAAACAGAAGTGGCGGGATTCTAGACTTGTAACCAAAATCCTCCTATACTTGTAGAAAATACATATTTACCTTTTTCATTAAGATAAAATAACCATAGGATAGTCTTCTAAGACATACATCGAGCAGAACTTGCTTAGACATTCACCAATTATCTAAAGACCCGCCAAAACTCACCTTCTATAAGCTTACATCCAATTTAATAGAAACAACTAGTTTCTTGATAATGTTAATAGCTAAAATTGTTAGATATTTATACTATGAAAAGTCAATTAACGATGTAATTATTTATCATTATGTAGTGTATTACTTCTACTTTTACACACATGTGATTTTATGGGTTTGTTGTTTCATGACACATGCATGGCATAGGACCCTTAGGCATAATTGTAGAAAGCCTATGCTGGCGATACTGAGTCACTAGCTCATTTCATGCAAAAAAGAAGAAGGTGATAAGTGGCAGCTTGAAGATCAAAGCTCTACTTTTGTGTTTCTGAAAATTATGTTTTTCCTCAAATATTGATCTCGTTAGTAACATAAATTGGGTTCAGATAATAGATCGATGAAATATCCATCAACTTCATGGCACTAAGATCAAATGGAAGTGAATAACATTTTACTTATTTGAGATCTTGGTGAAACAAAATCTCAATTATTTACCATTAATGTGTTTGATCACAGCTTGTTATGTGTATTAGTTGTATGGCTAATCTATAAGGAGTTAGAATATAATGTTATTGTAGTTTATAGTTAAGAAGAAGAAGGAAAAAGAATAAGGAGAAGAAGAAGCAGAAGAAAGGGGCTGAATCGTATGAGTTCTACTTCTCTCCTACGACTCATATTTTATTTATATGTGATAAAATAGGTCTACACTATATGGTGTAGTGTAGATAGTATACATGTATAAATATATACGTATAGGAGACAATAATACCCTCTACTACATGTATACTCATATCCACTAACATTTCCCTTCAAGCTGGAGAATAAATATTCAGCATTCCCAGCTTGTCAACCAACAAAGAAAATTGCACCCCAATCAGTCCCTTGGTGAAGATATCAGCCACTTGATCCTTAGTCTGAACAAATGGCATGCAGATACGACTTGCTTTCAGATGGTCCTTGATGAAATGACGATCCACTTCTACATGCTTTACCCTATCATGTTGTACAGGATCATGAGCAATGCTACGATCGTTTATTACTTCGCCATGTAACTAAATTACCTCCAACAAACGTACAATACCCTGAAGTTAATCGTCTATCTGATATTGACCCTACCCAATCAACATCAGTATAAACTACCACTTTATGATGCCCATATCTCTTATATAAGAGGTCTTTTCCAGAAAAGTTTTCAAGTATCTCAACTCTATAAGCAGCCTCCATATGAGCTTGAATGGGTGCATGCATAAACTGACTGATTACACTCACGGCATATGTAATGTTTGATCTTGTCAATGACAAATAAATGAGACGTCCAACAAGACGCCAGTATCTTCCTACATCAATCAACTGTTCACTATCATCTTCCTTTAGTCTATGATATGCTTCAATTGGAGTTGAACAAGGCTTGCATCCAGTCATTCCAGCACCCTTTAACAAGTCAAGAACATACTTCCTTTGGGATAGAAAGATTCCCCTTTTTGATTTAGCGACTTCAATCCCAAAGAAATATTTTAAAGAGCCAAAGTCTTTAATCTCAAACTCCTTAGCCAATCGATCTCACAATCTAGAAATCTCACTACCATCATTTCTAGTTACCACTATATCATCAACATACACAATACGTATAGTCATTTTTTATCCTTAGCGCTTACCAAACAGAGTATAATTGGCCTGACACTGTCTATAACCAAACTGAACCATTGATGCTCGAAATCTCTCAAACCAAGCTCTAGGCGACTATTTCAATCCATACAGTACCTTCCTCAACTTGCACACTTTCCCTTTACTATTAGGTAACTGAAAACCAAGCGGAGGAGTCATATAGACTTCTTCTAAATCTCCTTGGAAGAATGCATTTTTCACATCAAACTGATTAAGTGGCCACTCATAATTAGCTGCTAAGGATATGAGAACCCTTATGGAGTTCATCTTTGCTACTGGGGCAAAAGTCTCCTAATTTTTGCCAAAAGTTTGTATGTATTCTTTTGCAATCAATCTGGCCTTGTATCTCTCAACTGAGTCATCAGCCCTGTATTTAACTGTAAATACCCATCTACATCCAATCACTGTCTTTCCTTTAGGTAGGTCTACTAGATCTCATGTCTAGTTCTTTTCCAAGGCCCCCATCTCTTCCTCCATTACATTTCTCTAATTTGATTGTGATAGAGCTTCTTGCACACTGCGAGATAAAGACACAAGATCCAAAGCAGAGGAAAAACTACGAAATGAAGGAGATAAAGCATGATACGAAACAAAGTTAGACATAGGGTGTTGGGTACAGGTCCTGACACCTTTTCTAAGTACAACTGGAATATCTAACTCACTGGGTGCAGAAGACGGAATGTTACCTTGGTCTTGATCCAGATCCAAAGAAGGCTCTTAGATGGAAACTTGAGAAACCTGGGAATTCTTATCACCATTTTGATCATTTGATGACTTCTTCTGGTGTACACCTGTAATTCCAATTTATTTCTACTAGTGCCATCAAAATAATAAAAAGGAACAGGCAATGGAAGGGGAACAACAAACGAATCTTCACCAAAAGTCTCCCCCTAGAGAGAAGTCCCTGAGGGAGAAAAAAATGAATAGATTCAAAAAATGTGACATCACGAGAGACAAACCACTTTCGGAAAGGAGGATGATAACACTTATACCCCTTTTGATTGGCAGCATAACCCAAAAATACACACTTAAGAGCTTTAGGATCAAGCTTGGTGCGATCAGATTTAGGGATATAAACAAAGCAAATGAAACCAAAAGTTTTAAGAGGAAGGAAAAATACGGAAGATGAGGAAGAGGAAGAGGAGGGATAAAGTACATCAAGCGGAGTTTTATAAGAAAGAACACGGGTAGACAATCTATTTATGAGATAGGCTGCGGTCTAGACCCCGTTGGACCAAAAGGTTTTGGATACATGCATGGTAAACATAATAGCATGGGTTATTTCAAGTAGATGCCTATTCTTTCATTCAGCTATTCCATTCTGTTCTGGAGTGCTAGAACAGGTAGTCCTGTGAAGAATACCAGACTCATCAAGAAACGATGATAGATTGCCTCAGATATATTTGCCCCCATTGTCAGAACGTAAGATACGAATCTTAGCACCAAATTGTGTCACAATCATGTTATGAAATGATTTAAAGGCAATACACACATCACTTTTATTTTTCAAAAAATACATCCATGTGGTATGAGAAAAATCATCCACGAAGGTAACAAAATATTTAAAGCCAGATAATGAAACACTGGGTGAAGGGCCCCAAACATCAGAATGTATAATAGAAAAATGTGAATCACTTCTTTTATTGTTTGTTGGATAAATTGAACGACAATGTTTTGCTAACTAACAATGTTCACACTGAAAAGTAGAAAGAGAAGAAACTAAATGGGGAAACATTTTATGCAACAAAGAAACAGAAGGATGTCCTAATCTACGATGCCACTACAACAACTCATCAGGTGATGTATTCCTTTTTATGACTGGAGATGCAACCGGTGTACTCAAATCCAACAAGTAAAGCCCATCTTTCTCATGCCCCAAGCTAATCGTCTTCTTCGTCACCAAGTCCTAAAAACAACAATAAGAGGGAAAAAAGGTAACACAACAATTCAGATGTTTGGTAAGCTGACTAATAGACAATAGATTCAATGTAAAGTTAGGCACATGCAAGACTGAGGATAAGGATAAGTCCAACGTGGCATGAATATCGCCATGACTAGCCACAGAAAAGTATGAACCATCAACGATGCGTACTTTATCCCTAACAGAACTAACATGATAGGAATGAAAGAGAGTGGACATACCAATCATAAGATGTGATGCCCCTGAATCAATGATCCAGGAAGCATAAGGAGATGAGACAGATGCAGAGAAAGCTGACCCAGATGTACCTGTGTGAGCAAAAATAGAAGTAGGAGCTGCTTAAGATGTATCAAGGTGGGCAACAAAGCGTCGGAGGGCCTCAACCTCAGTCTGAGAGAGACCACCACTATCACTGGATATAGAAGAAACTGCAGGCACATGATCTGCAGATGTAGAAGCCATTGTGTGTGCACTTAGGCGTCCCCCAAAATGACCATCACCTCTGCCACCCCTAAAACCACCACAGGGAAATGAACGAACTTGCTCTGGTGGAAGACGACCATGTAAGTCCCAACAATTCTCCTTGGTGTGGTGTATGCGACCACAGTGCTCACAAACAAATTTATCTCGGTCATCAAAGATGATCCCACCAAATCGGTCTCCACGTCCACGGAAAACACCACCACCACAGCCTCCTCGCTGAGATAAGAAGGCAAGTGTTGATTTTTCAATACTAGGTGTTGCACTCATTATACCCAATCATCTTTCTTCACGATGAACATAAGTGTAAACTTCATGCAATGGTGGTAAAGGGTCATTGTCAAGGAGATTGACTCGAACCTGTTCATACTAAGAATTTAAGCCTGCTAAAAACTCAAACGTCTGAATCTCCTCCACATGCTTTTTGTAGGCTGTAGAATCCTTAACACACGACGGGCAATATGTAGTATAATGCTCCAACTCCCACATCTTGCAAAGAGAGGAATAATAAATAGATAAAGGGAGGTCCCCTTGCTTAAACTTAGCAATCTGTTATCTTAAGTCATAGACTTTTGCAACATGGCCAACCTCATAAAAGGTTTCAGACAACAAACTTCAGATTTGGTGAGCTATATCGAACAAATAATGCCCACTAACCTCAGGTTTCATAGAATTCAACAACCACCCCATCACTAAGGCATTCTTTGTCTTTCACTTCCGATATTTGGGGTCATCCATGGTTAGGGTTTTAATCGCACCAGTCAAATAGTCCTCTTTATCCTTCCCTTTAATATAAATAAGAGTTGATTTGGACCAGGTCAAGTAGTTACTCCCATCAAATTTTACTGTAGTAATTTGAAGCTGAGACAAATTCGAGGTAATCTCAAGTGTACCACGATTGATAACACCAGACTCATGTGAAGGCTAATTGACTTCTTCAAACATAGTGCTCCATCCGTGACCTTCAAGCACAACACAAGTAACAACACAGTAGATGCTTACGTGACGTCAAGCACTGGTACTGGTAGATACTTAGCAAGCACAGCTTGCTTTGTGCATGTAGAATAGCACTTAAGACATTCTCCATAGCATGTAGATCACATGATCACTAATCATCACAAAAAGCATCACTGTGTTCATCGAAGTGGAGCATTAGAGCTTACGAAACGCAGCTACAGGCAAGGCGGTAAGTATGCTTCACAAGAAGCAACAAATCTCCTTCAATACATACCCAACTCACCTGGGGTTGCTTCCTGCTGTGTCGCCTGATAGTATAGAGCCAAAACGACACATCAAATCAACTAAATCTACTGCAATGCAATCTGGTGACAGAAACTCCCAAAACTGTATTTTTCTCAATTTTTCACAAAAAAATCCTTTATAACCTCAACTAACACCAAGATGATCTCCATAAATTTTGTAAATTAGAGATCCATCAAAAAACACAAAAAAGAACCTCTCAACCCTAGGTTGTCCGTACGGTGCTGACATCAACAGTGAGAGGTGCGCAGTAACTTGTTGATCAATGATACTCTGATACCAAGTTAGAATCTAATGCTATTGTAGTTTGCAATTAAGAAGAAGAAGGAAAAGAATAATAAGGAGAAGAAGAAGGAGACGAAAGGGGCTGAATCGTATGAGTTATTATTTCTCTCATACGACTCATACTTTATTTATATCTGATAAAATAGGTCTACACTATTTGGTGTAGTGTAGACAGTATACATGTATAAATATATAAGTATAGGAGACAATAATACCCTCTACTACATGTATACTCATATCCACTAACACATTCCTCTTCCTGAAAAATCCAATCTTTTCCTTCCTTGTCCCACCTAGATATGTCCCCAAAAACCCTTTCTTTCATCCTCTCAACAAGGCTAAGATCTTCCCTATTCCAAACTTTTAACTTTTGAATGAACTTTAGTTTCAAACAAAACCACTGACTAGGTGGGACCTTCAACTTTGCAAGTACACCATCACTCACCAATCAAATCTACAAAACCTTTATGTTTTTTTATTTAAATATCTTGGAATTTTGAACTCCATACATTCATCAATTATATATATATTCATCTCCTAAGTTACCATTATAATGTTTACAACACTACTAAAAGTTAAAATAAAAATCATTTTGTAACAAGATAGTTTTTTAATTTTTTTATACTAAGTGAGCCACCTAAGATTTATATATATTACACAAAGAGTATACCTAAACCTTTTGTTTGATTTCGATCAAACTTTCTTTTAGCTTTTTCATTAAATTATAGCTCGTAAATAGTTTGAAGCCCATTCAGCCATATCTAGTTAGAAGGATGTTATGAAAGAAACTTAGCATACCAATGCCATAGCATTTGATTTTTCTCTTAACAAAAAACTAACTAGACTAAAGGTCATTACCCAGTGCCAGTCCATAACTATGGGGTGGTGGGAAGGGTGGATGGATACAAATCTAACCTTTGGCTTTTTTAGCACAAAGTGGTTTCTCACCAAAACTGAATCCACATTTTCATGCTGACAGCCCAAGCTGCTACCATTACACCAAAGCAATGACCAAAAATAATGTGTGGAGGAAATGAAAGCCAAGAGACAGAAAGGTATTGTTTGTAAAGTGGACCTTGAGAAGGTCTACGATTCTGTTAATTAGGATTTCCTGGAGTATGTCTTGGACTAGATGGGCTTCAGTGCTAGATGGAGGAACTGGATCAATGGGTGCGTATCTTAAAGTCCACTACGCGCACTTTGAGAAGTTTTTTCAAAGCCAAACGTGGCCTTAGACAAGGTGACCCTATGTCACCCTTCCCATTCACAATTGTGACCAACACTCTAAGCCGCTTGATCACAAGAGCTGGAGATAGAGATCTTCTAAAAGGTTTCAGGATTGGTATAAATAGTGTATCAGTCTCTCACTTACAATTCACTGGTGATACTATCCTTTTATGTGAAGCTCGAAACCAAACATCAACAACTTTAGAATAATTTTGAAGTGCTTTGAAAGGATTTCTGGTTTGAGAGTAAACATGGAAAAAAGTAAATTTGTAGGTTTGAACCTTTCTGGAGAAATAATTTTTTTATGCTCAATTGTTGGGATGCAAAAAGGAATCTTGGCCACTAAAATACCTCGGGTTACCTTTGGGTGGCAACCCTAGATCCATTGATTTCTGGTCCCTAGTTATGGAAAAAATGACCAACAGACGAGTTCATGGGAAAAAAATTATATCTCCTTGGGGGTAGAATTGATTTGATAAAGTCAACCCTCTCCAACCTTCCCACATACTACCAATCAATCTTTGAGGCTCTAGTTAGTGTGATTAATACAATTGAGAAACTGCAAAGAGACTTTTTTGGGAACCGGGTGACTAAATGAGAGATCATCTTATCAAAGGGGAAACTATTTGCAAACTTGTTGATAACAGAGGATTAAGATTAGGCCATCTCTCTCTCCAAAATGATTCTTTCTTAGCTAAATGGTTATGAAGATTCCCTTAGGAGTGAAGTAGCCTTTAGCATTCGGTTATTTCTTCCAAGTATGGACTTCTCCTGAATGGCTAGGACTCTCTCTCGAATAAGAGGGTTCACCTGTCTAGTCCATGGAAGAGCATTAGTGGGATTCATCCTAGATTTTCTCTTGGCATTTGGTATGATTTGGGCAAGGGGTATAGGATTAGGTTCTAGGAGGATGCGTGGTTGCGAGAGATTCTGCTTTGCCAAAAATTCCCAAAGATTTACTTGGTTTCCTATAAGAAAGGCTCTCAGATTTATTGTTTCTCTTCCATAGTCTCCTTCAAACCTGTCCTGGGACCTTGGTCTTCGCTATGGCCTAAGAGATTCTAAGTTGCAAGAGATCTCCTCCCTGACACTATATCTTTCTAACGTCTTCTTGGACCCTGATGCCCAAGACACCCGCTTGTGGTCTCTATCGTCTAATGGTTTCTTTAATCCCTCTTGCTTTCATGCTTTGATGATAGCTCAAGTTCTCTATACCAATTCCACTACATTGTTTCCTGTGAAGGTGGTATGGAAAATATAGGGCCCTCCGAGGTACAAGGCTTTATGCTAGGAGGTAACACATAAAAGTATGAACACGGGAGACATGCTTCGTGTCTTTTCTCTCATGGTTGTCATCTATGCTGTCGGGACGGGTGAAGGAATGAAAACCACAGAGGAGGAATAAATTTATTGTCATTCCCGGTGATTTGGAGTTGTTCACTTGGATGAATATGGCTTTGGTGTTACATCAAATAGTGGTGGCAAATAAGAAGGTGATTCAACCACCACGGGAGTTTAAAGCAACTGGGATGAAGGAGTTGATGCCTACTATTTGAACAACATCTTCCAAAGGTGATGCAGACATTGGAGCAAGGTGGGGCCTACACATGGCCATGGTAGAGC